>KZ652742.1:3122-25251 GCA_001010745.2 Gerris buenoi | reverse complement strand
ATTTTGATCCACTACTAGAAGAATCATTGCTTGATTCGCTAGTTCCGCTGCTACTGTCAGATTCGCTGCTGCTACTGCTGCTACTGCTGCTACTGCTGCTTGATGAGCCTTCGTTTCCCTTTGGATAATTCTCGGCCTTTTCGTCTTGAGAAGCGGCGTTGTAATTGTAGACCAAATTCTTGAACACTCTTGGTGTAGTTAATGGGTGAGGTGATCCAGAGGCTGAGGCAGTTGTTTCCAAAGTCAAGTTCATTCTGCTGACAACAATTCCTTTTTGGGCGTTGTGCAGATGAGGTGCAATAATAATTTTATTTGTGGTTACAGAAGACTGAATAGTGTAACGGTCAAGAGACCCTGATGCGACGACTCTTTGTTGGGATGTGCGCTAAAAGAGATAAAACAAATTATAAATTTATTACAAGAAATTTAGATGAAGCTTTTATTTTATTTTACACTTAATTATGTGTATAAAAATAAATTATTTTTACCGAAAGCATATTTCCCATTTGGGAGCTAGCAGGTTCCCAGTCGGTTGATCCAGTTACTCCAAAGTGGTAAGACATACGCTGATCACAGTTAGAGTAGTTCTTGGTCTTGACAATGTCAATCAGTTGGTCTTCAGCTAGGAGAGCCATTGGGGCTAACATGGGGTAGTTGTGCACAACGTATTTTGGGAGAGGGGAAATATCGTAGATAGTTTCACATTCTCCTGTGACTGTGTCCTAAAAAAACAACAATGGTTAAATATTGACAATACAGAAATATACACTATAAGATATTATACATTCTATTCTTGGTATATTAGTGAAAGTACCTCCATGGTTTTGTAGACTCCCATAGGTTGGTTCTTGTCAGCTGGTAGTTGATTGATACGAGATTTCTTAAGGTTTTGAGCCTGGGTGTCGACCTGAAGCTGGCTGGCGATTCCCTTAAGCATGTTTACCTCCCATATGGGCAGGCTCTGGTCTACAATAATCTTGTCGACCACTCCGTTTTTAAGCTTAAGCTCGAAAGGTTTGTCGGAGAGAGGTAGTGGTTTGTAGGAAAGGCTGCTATCCGGAATGTATGTTGACCATCCGGAGCTTAGGTTAGCGTGTAGGTCAGCATACTGAGGCTGTGAGACTCTGAAGAAAGCAAGGATTGATGTCGTGTTCAAGTGCTGTTGTTTTCTTACTTCAGGGCTGGATGAAAGTTCCTACAATTTTATAGTTTCAATTTGTTAAGGTTAAATCATATTAAAAAAAATATATAAAAATGAATTTAAAAGGATGTAAAAAGAGAAGTAAATGGCTTATTCTCATAATATAACTATTAATAATTATTAATAAGAAAAAATACCTGGTAATGTATGTTAAAATTTATGTTAAAATATGTATACTCACATAGAAAGCTCTCATGTATTCTTCTGTTGGGTATCTAGCGGTATTGGGTAGAACAGAAATAAGTTCTGCTGCAGCTTCACCCTTAACCTTTTCGTTTTGAATCCATTTTTTCAATGTAACGAGAGCAGGGCCAGTTCCAGACTGAGCAACCGCATCGCGGTATGCTGCCCAAGCATGATATTTCAATGCATCAGATTTGCTCTTTTGATCGGCCTTCGATTTAGGGAAGTACAACTGGTTTGAAGCTTCCTCGATCTGCTGGGCATTCATAGTGCGGATTACACGGACCATAATGTTAAAGGTAGTGAGAGTGTGATGTCCAGTGATGGCTTCAGGAGTCTGAAGTTCAGATGCAATCTGATGAGCAAGTTTCTGGACAGCCTTGACGCCATCGATCTGTTGAGAAGCTTGGATGGAATTACCCTTGGCCATACGTTGGAGCATCTGAGCTGGAGGATTAGTCTTCATGAGTTGCATGACAGCGGCCACACGGACTTGAGGAGCTTCAGCAGTATTCTGATAGATGTTATACAAGACAGGGCGTGCCAACTTAGGATATACCCATGTCATATAGTCCATGGAAGCTACAATCACTAGCCTCTGGTAAACAGAAATGTTTTGCCTACCTGGAAAGACAAGTAGACACCGAAATAAATTTTAAATAAATAAAAATAAAATAAAAATATAAGTCTAATTAAAAAAAGAAGTTTTTATTTTCTTATTAATACTTAATTAAGGTATTATACCTTCAAGGAAGGGCTCGAATACGCTAAGAATCTTAGGATGAGCAGTATTTCCAAGAGCTCGAATATAAACCTGGATCTTGTGGCTGTCTCCTTCTTGGACAGAGTTATTAAGCTGCTTAGCCCAGTATGGAATGTATTCATTGATGATAGCCTGCTGGGCCTTCTTGCCGATGGGTCTTCCATAAGTGTGAACTGGGAACCTGTTGTGGACTGTTTCATTATTTACTTGGACCTTTCGGAGCAAGTTGGAGAAAGCAAGGATTGATGTCGTGTTCAAGTGCTGTTGTTTTCTTACTTCAGGGCTGGATGAAAGTTCCTACAATTTTATAGTTTCAATTTGTTAAGGTTAAATCATATTAAAAAAAATATATAAAAATGAATTTAAAAGGATGTAAAAAGAGAAGTAAATGGCTTATTCTCATAATATAACTATTAATAATTATTAATAAGAAAAAATACCTGGTAATGTATGTTAAAATTTATGTTAAAATATGTATACTCACATAGAAAGCTCTCATGTATTCTTCTGTTGGGTATCTAGCGGTATTGGGTAGAACAGAAATAAGTTCTGCTGCAGCTTCACCCTTAACCTTTTCGTTTTGAATCCATTTTTTCAATGTAACGAGAGCAGGGCCAGTTCCAGACTGAGCAACCGCATCGCGGTATGCTGCCCAAGCATGATATTTCAATGCATCAGATTTGCTCTTTTGATCGGCCTTCGATTTAGGGAAGTACAACTGGTTTGAAGCTTCCTCGATCTGCTGGGCATTCATAGTGCGGATTACACGGACCATAATGTTAAAGGTAGTGAGAGTGTGTTGTCCAGTGATGGCTTCAGGAGTCTGAAGTTCAGATGCAATCTGATGAGCAAGTTTCTGGACAGCCTTGACGCCATCGATCTGTTGAGAAGCCTGGATGGAATTGCCCTTGTATCCAATAAAGTAAGGCAAGAAAGGAGAATTGGGAGCCTGGGTAAGGGAAGGTTTGGGCTGCATGTACTCTTCGCTGCTGTCCCACGAGCTTGAGCTGGAGCTGCTGTCGCTGTCGCTAGAGCTTGAGGATGATGATGAGGAGGAAGAAGATGATGAGGATGAAGAGGAAGAAGAGGAGGAAGAGGATGAAGAGGATGACGAGGATGAGGAAGAGCTAGAAGAGCTGGAGGAGCTGGTTGAGTTACTTCCACTGCTGCTGCTGGAACTTGAGCTATCATCAGATTCTCCTTCTACCTTTCTGCTGTTAATCACCGAGCGGCGAGACCTATTTTGTCTTTGGGGCTTATTTTCACTTTGGCTACTGGAGCTGCTGGAATCGGATGACTTTGAGCCAGAGGATTTTGATCCACTACTAGAAGAATCATTGCTTGATTCGCTAGTTCCGCTGCTGCTGTCAGATTCGCTGCTGCTACTGCTGCTGCTGCTGCTACTGCTGCTTGATGAGCCTTCGTTTCCCTTTGGATAATTCTCGGCCTTTTCGTCTTGAGAAGCGGCGTTGTAATTGTAGACCAAATTCTTGAACACCCTTGGTGTAGTTAATGGGTGAGGTGATCCAGAGGCTGAGGCAGTTGTTTCCAAAGTCAAGTTCATTCTGCTGACAACAATTCCTTTTTGGGCGTTGTGCAGATGAGGTGCAATAATAATTTTATTTGTGGTTACAGACGACTGAATAGTGTAACGGTCAAGAGATCCTGATGCGACGACTCTTTGTTGGGATGTGCGCTAAAAGAGATAAAACAAATTATAAATTTATTACAAGAAATTTAGATGAAGCTTTTATTTTATTTTACACTTAATTATGTGTATAAAAATAAATTATTTTTACCGAAAGCATATTGCCCATTTGGGAGCTAGCAGGTTCCCAGTCGGTTGATCCAGTTACTCCAAAGTGGTAAGACATACGCTGATCACAGTTAGAGTAGTTCTTGGTCTTGACAATGTCAATCAGTTGGTCTTCAGCTAGGTGAGCCATTGGGGCTAACATGGGGTAGTTGTGGACAACGTATTTTGGAAGAGGGGAAATATCGTAGATAGTTTCACATTCTCCTGTGACTGTGTCCTAAAAAAACAACAATGGTTGAACATTGACAATACAGAAATATATACTTTAAGATATTATACATTCTAATCTTGGTATATTAGTGAAAGTACCTCCATGGTTTTGTAGACTCCCATAGGTTGGTTCTTGTCAGCTGGTAGTTGATTGATACGAGAATTCTTAAGGTTTTGAGCCTGGGTGTCGACCTGAAGCTGGCTGGCGATTCCCTTGAGCATGTTTACCTCCCATATGGGCAGGCTCTGGTCTACAATAATCTTGTCGACCACTCCGTTTTTAAGCTTAAGCTCGAAAGGTTTGTCGGAGAGAGGTAGTGGTTTGTAGGAAAGGCTGCTATCCGGAATGTATGTTGACCATCCGGAGCTTAGGTTAGCGTGTAGGTCAGCATACTGAGGCTGTGAGACTCTGACACTCAAGGTGTTTTCACCGTAAGGCTGGACTACAACCCATCCCTTAAGGAGAATTCCGGAGAATTGGTTGGAGACCTGGTGAAGTCCGGCCAAGGTCCTTCCCCTCAACTCGTACTTGTACTGAGTCCCTGGTTTCCATGCTGTGAATAAACAATAATTTTTTTTTTTATGGAAATTGGCTGTAAAATAAGTTAATCAAGGTTGCCCTTGATTAACTTATTTTAGAACTGTGGATCCTCCAGGGTGTATGTATAAAAACTAGTATAGTTTTTTTTAGATCGGTAATGTTTCGGTCCTGCTGGCCATTCTCAAGCCTGAAAACATGTAATACAATATAACATTTGAATGCGGAACTTTTTTTTTTGCCCTAAATAATATTTTATGTTGATTATATAAAGAAAATTGTGATTTTCAAAGTAGTGTTACCAATAATTGTTGTTAATTTTTTATGGGTTTTACTGTTATAATATGATTTTTAGTTTGTTTTATGGTTATAATATTGTTGCAATACTGTCATTCTTCGGTTAACGAAAAGAGCTTTTTAAGACGATGCAACTATAAAGTTTCTATTGTTAAATACAAACTAATTTTACTGACCTCACTTACTGTAGTGCAAAAACATGCAATGTAAATTTCTTAGCTTTATAATATGTTTTTCCTTATTCTAGTGGCATCAAATAAATGTGTTTTTAGGCTTGAGAATGGCTTGCTAGGCCGAAACGTTGACGATCTTAATGAAACATTTGTAGTTTAAATACATATACCCTGAAGGATCTAAAGCTTTAATTTATATTTGCTATAAAAATAAATAATTATACCTGTTTGAAACTATTTATTTGGAAGAGACTAATTTTCATTTATATGGTTATTACTATCACATGCAATTTATTGCTTATCATTTATATGTATAGTTGTAAGTCCTTCGAATCAATTTGTTGTTCGTTTGAATCAGCAGTTAGTACACGACATATTTTTATGCATATGTAAAATCACTGTATACAGCATGACTTAGAAATCATTAATAACTAAAAAATGTTATTTGTGTGCTTTAAGTGAAATGAATGATATCGAAGATATCAGTATCAGTAAACCAAAAATTTATGTTGATTGATTACGATTTTTATTTATCATAAAATGGCCAAAATATAACTATACATTTATTGAATATTGTGTTAGGTCATTTTGAAAACGAAAGTATTTTGTCCAGCTGATACGTTATAAGATAATTGTTAAAGTAAAATAAAAATTTAAGTAATAAATATAGTAAATAAGAAAAGTTATAATACAAAAAATAATCTTTTAATCGAATTAATAGCGAATAACTTGATTTTTTTTAAATATTCAAACAAGAATATAGAAGGTCAGGACATACCATGCCATCCTTGGGATGCGGATGTGGCAGCAACTGTAAATAAAAAAGTAAATATTTATATATACACAAAAATATTAATAAACTGTAAATATGCTTATATGGTTTAATGTTGTGTTAATATTGTAGGATTAGTTTTGTAGCCGCCTGTCATTTGTTTCTCCTGATGACAGGCTTCATGGGCAATGGTCAAAGCCCAGAACAGCGGTGTCGTCCCTGTAGATTAAGGTTAAGTATTAAAGTAAGAAGTAAGTTAACCTACCGAAATATTGAAGAAGTAGAGTTACATTATAACAGAAAGGTCATTATTAAAATAAATGAAAGGTTAGCCTACTTCAAGAAAAGAAAGGATGGATATAAGACTAACTCGGACTGGAATAGAAACAAGGACCCTTATCATCGAAGATGTCCCCTCTCTCATTAATGTTATTATCTCTCGCCCTTCTCTGGCTTCTTAGGATCACCAAGTATTCTAGTGAATCTAGTTATCGTCCTTTCTGTGCGAAATGAATAAAACTTGTTTTGTGTTGAGCGTGTCCGTGATTATGTTTAAGCAGGTGTTGATTAAATCTACTACTAGATGTGTAATGCAGTTGTCTGCTTGCAATATTGAGCTGAGCCTGCAATTCGATCTTGTGCAATTAGAGTGCAAATTCATATTACATTAATTTGTTTGCATCACGCCATGATCATATTTATCAAAAACTTGCCCGACTGTTGTTGTCGGGGGATGTAACTCCGCATAGTTTTTTTTTAAGAATCTGCATTTAATAGATTATTTTATTTGGCTCAATAACTAATTATATAATCAAAACAATATCATTCATTTTTTTACTAGCGAAATTATGCAGTACGCAGTATATATTAAACAGCTGATAGCTAACCATAAACATTTTTAATTATTAACAGCTGAAATCGGATCAAAAATAGTAATATTTCTAATTTTTAATTAAAAAGCATTTGTTTTCCTGTTTTTCTATTTTATCCCTCTCTTAAATGAAAATATGACAAAAGTGAATATAACAACAGTAACTGTATTCTTAAAGAGCTTTCCAACGACATGCATTATGAAGGGCATATACTAATTTAACTTTTGTACCCCGTACCCCTGTGTCCTGAGAACCAATTTAGTAATCATTTCAGATTTATACTTATTACCGAATTTTGTGCGGATCGGTTCAGCCGTTTAGGAGGAGTATTTATCCAGCCAAATGCAAAGTATAATAAGAGCTTTGATTCGCTCAGCTCAATTAGAACGCTGTAGGTGTGCTTTCGCTCTTGTCTTAAATTATCGGCCTGTTTATCCAACGTATTTCGCGTTGCAGTCTCCGCATGTTATTAGTAAATACCGCTTCTATTCTTATTGTTCAGAGCTGAACTAAGCTGTTTGTATTTTTTTTATACTTCAATTGATTTGAACATGTTATTTCTTCAGCAAAATGGATATTCTAGATTTGTGAATGGGGACAGTATATAATGCAGAAGCATCTATAGAATTTGGTAACTTTCGTTACCATAATAATTTCTAGAATATATCTTTGAGTAATGTGAAACATATATGCTTCGGTATTATTATTATTTGTAAATTTTACATTCTGATGACTACAATTTATGTAAAGTAAAATAGTGATTTAGCCCAATTGTTTTTAGTATTTGCCCCCTCCTCTCCTTAATTCTTTCAGTTTACAATTTTTCCGACCTTTAAGTGCATTTTCCGGAAAAAAAGGATAGGAGAAATATGGATTTAAAAAATGATATTGTCATTTTTTTGGCTGTGCTGTGTGTATTAAACGACCATATTTTAGTTTACGACACATTTAAGAACATTTTTTAATGTTCTTAGTATTAAATTTTAAATGAACGTATTTAATTTATATTTATGTAAAACATAAATAAATAATGATAAAAATTAATATAATTTATATGTATTTAGAATTAAAATGTTATTTATAATCTGTGGGTTAGGTTAGAACCTGCAAAATAATATAAACCTATATATTTTTTAATGAATTATTTATTCTAATAGTTTATACTTAACAATAAACTTACCCAGAAATGCGATGAGGATGGCTCCTATCATGTTTACTGATATGTATCCCTCTGTTTTAGATGAGAGATGAGAGAGTTACTGCAACTCAACTGAAGAACTAGGAGTTTTGGTCAAGCTTATATACTATAATCTAGCGAAAAGATGCAGGCGTCAGTACACCACGTGCCGCATATCTCACACATGGACATCATATCAATGTAATGTTATTTTCTATCTTTTGGTCATTTACCAATTTAGTTTAGCTTAATACATATCGGTTAAATTTTAGGAGACCATCATAGTCATCTTATTAATTATAATAAGTTGTGTTACATGGTCAAAAATAAAAATGATAATAAAAAAAAAAAATAAAAAATGATCAAGAGAACTCTACAAGGTTAAAGATTTACTCAGCATACCTATACTATTCCTACTAGTCTTTTGCTGCTTTATCCAAACATTTTAATCACATTTACAATATTTAATATTTTTACACTTTTTTGGACACTTTTCTAAATATTTTTCAATACCGCATCAACAATAAGGGTACTTTACTATGGTGATTGACGTATTAAAGGTGATTCATTTTTTATTTTTTATTTTTAAATTAGATAGACCACCTTAAATGGAATAAAAAAATTTGCACAAAATCGATTTGTATTCGATCGGCAACCATAGCTACTTTCAAATTTGTCAAAAACATCACGACTTTTTTCAAGAAAAAATTCCATTTCAAAGGGAAATTTCGCTTTAAAATGGTGTATAGTATATTGTTCTGGCTTTAATAGACATAAATATACGTTCTTTTTACTTTCTCATATGGAGAGAAAGTATTGTGATGATCGTTTTGAGGTCCCCTGAGTCCAAAAAAGTGTTTTTTTTTTTTTTTTTTTTTTTTAACTTCGATCTGTGCAGATAGATGCCTGGAGCCTAAACTACTGGGCCGATTTTGACGAAATTTGGTATACATATTCAGAGAAATCATACCCCGAGGTGAAATCGAGAAATGAATTTTAGCTACAAATTTGGGGGCACCCCAAATCAGAAAAAACGTGAAAAAAAAAAAAAAAATTTCGAAATCGGTTTCGACGATTTTTATTAAACAATTCAATAATGTATTCTATTAAATCTAATGATATAAGCCGTTTTACCGGGAAAAATCTAGTTCCTGATAAAATAGCTTAAAACGCGGACGGAGAGAGCCCGGGTTTGATTCCCCGTCCAGGAGAAGTTATTTTTATGATAAATGTTGATGAAATGTTCAATAATAATTAAATGTACATACGAAAACTAATAAATGTAAAACTGGGCTATGTAATAATGTATTTGGCAATTTTTGTATGATTTAGGGTCGTGTATCTTAATTTAAATTATTTTACACTAGCCTTCACCCTGCCCTCCACGCGGGGCTCATGCTAATTATTAGTGGCTATGTTTCCTATTGTTATGTTGGCTTAGCAATTAAATGAAATGCCTTATTAGTTTGAACAATCATTAACTATGATGGTGCATTAATTTAATTAACAGTCTCTTCTCTCAATATGGCAGTTGCATCAGTAAATATTTAATAATTCTGGTTCTAAAATAATAATAATAAATACTCGATTTATAAAGCCATAGTGTGAGATTTAACAATCCGCTCAATTAAATTAAATCGGTCAATAATTTTAGACGCCAAGAGTTCAGTCATTTTTTTTTTTTTTTTTTTTTTAATTCCAAAAATTCAAATTTAGCTCTATTACCGTTTAGTCACAATAAGCCTCCAAAAAACTTTAAAGTGCGTCCGCCATCATTAATTTTTTACGGGGAGTAACATTTTTAACTTTTCGAATTTTTTCAGTCGTTTTGGACCAATTTCAGACCAAACGCATAAACATCTTTAACGTTGCGTCCACCAAGTGTACCAAATTTCAAGTTTCTAGCTATTCTGGAAGTCGCTTATAATTTTGATGATGAGTGAGTCAGTCAGTCTGTAACAAAAATGCAAACTTAGAAAATCTCCCCTGTTGTAAAGGCTGAATATTAAAGGCTAATTTGTTGACAGTGTCTTAAGGTATACTTAGGCGTAATCTATGTCTCAAATGTTAAAAGTCCATCGTAAGAGGAAGCAGAGATATGAGGGTGAGAAAAACTGGGTGAATTAGTTCAAGTAAAGCTTACAGGACCTACGGTGTGAACAGATGATACAGTTTATTTTAAAACTTTTATGGACTTTAAGGAGGGGGGCATATTGCCTTTAAATGAACCACTTTCGCCTTATCACTTCAGCCCTTATTTTATTTATTTCAAGACCCTCGAAAAAAGGCTTAAGTTTCGGGAAGTATTTTACTACAGACATTACCACTGGATTTAGTACCAAGTCAAAAAGTCCAAATTTCACAATAGCTGCCAGTGTATACTGTAGGTGACAAACTAGGGTTTTGATGGTCTGCAGCATGAAATACGTACAGGCTACCTAAATATTTTTTTAATATCTTTGAAGGCCGTGTCCGTGTAGATTAAAAAAAAGTCCAGTCATGCACCATGACTTAATGAGGGAATTTTCAAAGAAATCTGCGTATTATTGGCTTATGATAATATAGGAATATTTTGGTTTAGAATTTGGATGGGTGAAAAAAAAAAAAATGGTACACACGGGTACGGGGTACAAATGTCAAAATAGTAATTTCCCTTCAAGATGCACATCGTTGGAAAGCTCTTTAAGTACAGTAATTGTTGTTATGTACACTTTTATAATATTTTCATACAAGAGAGGGGTAAAATGGACAAATCACGTTTTTATGCTATTTTTGACCCTAAATTGTTCAAATTTGACCCCTAAATGAACTCCAAAAATTCTGAAACTCCAAATTTCTTTTGATAATACTAACATATTAAAATTTGTTTGAATTTTTTAAGTGCATCCTAAGAGGAGATATCGTCTGGAGTGACACATATATACATATACGGATTTCCACGAAAAAATTTTCAAAAAATTCATATAAAAAAAATTTTGAAGCCATTGCAATAGCTTAATTTTCTTCGATAATTCGCTAAAAGGTCAAAATCGGTCAAGTAGAAGTAGAGAAAAATAGGTTTGAAAATGGTAGTTTTGATAATTCTTATTCTTCCTTCATTTTACATTGATGCACCTACAGCCTAAACTACTGGATCGATTTTAATAAATGAGGGTTTTATGGATTCGTCTAAGACTCTAGGGCACCCCCCTACCCTCAACTCATCCCCCAAGGATGAAATTATTAAAATTATTAAACTTTGATCAAAATTTAATTTAATTTACAAAAATTAAATTTTTAATTATCTATCTATATCATTAAAAAAGTTTTGTAAACAAACGAGTTCAGAGTGAGAGTGACATACTTCACTGAGTGTGGAGTGCGTTAGGCGATACCACTCAAGAAGAGGGATGAGTCCAGGGGGGGGGGGGGGATAAAAAGGGAGCTAGAGAGTGATTTAATATTAACTGTGTAGACAGAGTGAGGGTGATATTATATTCTTCCGAGAAGAGAAAAGCCTGTAAGGCGAGATAGAGACTAGGTATATTGAAATATCAGCGAAAAAAGGAAAGGAGATAGTAGTTGCGTCCATCCCCACTACCTTTACTACTATCCTTCACATATTCCATAACTATGCACATACCTTGCAAAAAACCTATAACTAAATCAATCCTTCTCAGGACTTTCTCAACAGTCCTTTCCAATTTCAGTACTTTCCTAATCGGAAACTAGGTTTTTATTCAACATTTCTCCAGGTGGCAATTGTTTTTTTTTTTTTTTTTTTTTTTTTTTGTTTTTGGGGGGGGGGGATTGTCTTATTTTATTTATGGCCACTAATAATTAATTAATAATATTCGATTGGAAATCGTATCCCATATAATCTGTGACTGGGCCTCCTAATCTTCATTTATTCTAAATTCCGATATCTTGGAAGTTAATATTAACTCAGAATCTGAGTGAGTGAATCTGAATGAGTCTCAGATGTTTATTATAATTTAAAGCAAAATGGAAAACATGGTGGCCACGTCAAATTGGATGCAGCCTCACGCATT
Source organism: Gerris buenoi (assembly GCA_001010745.2). Classification (NCBI taxonomy): domain Eukaryota; kingdom Metazoa; phylum Arthropoda; class Insecta; order Hemiptera; family Gerridae; genus Gerris; species Gerris buenoi. The sequence continues at coordinate 13,218 of KZ652742.1, read as the reverse complement.
TATAATATATGCTTGCGAATTTTTCAGAAATTAGATAATTTGTGTTTTTCTACCTAATCACTTTCTTAAGTGAAGATGATTATAATGGGAAAAAGTTCCTTTTCATCGAATTAAAGTTAAGTTATTGATGAAATAACAAAATCGCAATAGTTATGTATCTATTTACTTGTACTTTTATTTTTTTACATATGAAGTACGTCTCTTTCTTATACTTCAATTTAATTTATATTTTTCAAATAAAAAAGATTCTATTTCTGCGTAGAATTCAGTGGCGTAACTAGGTAAGAAGCGCCCTGGAGCAGTATCACCTTGGCGCCCCCCCCCCCTTTAAAAATCGGTGCAAGTCTCAAATGTAATACCAAATAAACTCTTATAAATGCCACAAATATTAATTGTAAAAAATAAATCATTTTAAAGTATATGTAAACGAAGATGGCGAATCTGCCGAAACACTTACTACTGTTACACGTACTACTGTACACGTACTAATGTTATAAAATTCGAACACGAAATTCCTGAGCTTTCTACTAGTAATTGAAGGATGTTAGAAAAGTGGCGATGACAGAAAAACTTCTGCTTTTCTCATAAGCTTTCAAATGGTTTAAACAAAGTTAAAGATCAACGGACTAGTTTTTTGGTCAGGATCACAACCAATTCTTGTACAAATGCAAAAAAGGTTTCCCCGCATGAAACCACAACACTTAGCGTTCTTATAGGTAATTTGGTGCTGATCAAAAAGGTTCCTATAAACATGGATGCGGAACAGCTAAAATAACATTAAAAAACATAACTTTTCGGCGTTTACCCTTAAAATTCTCAAATACTACGCTTTTTACCATAACACTCCTTGAAGCAAATCTTCAGAGAGAAAAAAAAATCGTTGACTGATATCAATCTCTGCTCTGGTAATAAACCTCTACCTCTGATTATCTGAGCGAATTTTATATATGAGCGAATTTTCAAACTTCTACGTCCCTGTTACTTTATTAGTCAGTCCACTAAGGTGATCTCAATCAAAGCTCAATTTTAAAGGATTTTGATTTAGGGAACTAATATTAGTGCAATTCGACTCTACAAGATTTGCTTCAATGAGTAGGTAAGGTAAATAGCATTATAGCATAGTATTTGGGAATTGTGAGGATAAACGCCCAAAAGTTATATTTTGTAATGTTATTTGTGCATGTTTCGATAAAGAATCTGTTCCTCAGCCACATTTAGGCAAATAGGAAATTTTTGTTCATTTTTGTTCGGGGAAACTTTTTTTTGCATTTGTACAAGAATTTGTTGTGATCCTGAGTGAAAAACTTCACGTCTGGTAGCATTCAATCCACCATAATTCAAAAACTAGTCCGTTGATGTTAAATTTTATTTATACCATTTGAAAGCTTATGAAAAGCAGGAGTTTTCCCTGAAATCGCCTCTCTTCTAACATCCCTTAATTAAGAGTAGGAAGCTCAGGAATTACGTGGGCAAACTTTAAAAAAATCGAAATTTTTAAATGTAACAGAACTTAAAAGATACTTGCAGCTGATCATTTGGAAATAAATGAGTGATTCTGAAAGGTTGTTTTATGTTAATGGGTCCTTGGGCCAATTTCTCTATCTCATTTAATGTGAATGAGATATTAGGCATTTTTTGAAAATTTTCGTGAAGCCCTTTCAAAAAGAAATAAATCGATATCTCGAGAACTATTGAGATATGGGCAAATGCTTTCTTGCCATTTTTTGTTGCATTTGACCCACAGAATCCATCCATTTCTTTATGATCTTTTATCGCGGGTCACCCTGTATGTACAGGGTTTATCAATTTAAGTTTCATTTGGAGCAAAAAAGTTCGTACTAGCTTATACATATATTTAAAAAAAAATCGTAATAAATAATATGATTGAGTAATGAATTTAAGCTCCAAATTCAAATTTATTGGCGTAACTCCTAAAACTAAACTCTGAAAAAATGTGAAAACAAATTATTTTTCGAAAACGGCTACGACGATTTTGATTTACGGCTTATAAAATGTAGTCAATTTAAGTAAGAATGTAGATTATAGTTATTATTTATTTAATAACCCGAGAAACATATAGTTTTCGAGATATTTATAAAAAATAAATCTGATTTTGTTGAAAATCGAAAATATATATTTCACGTATCAATTAAAAGATATTATAGGATTTAAGAATGTTTGATTTTATACAATTGGCTACTTTTACGTTTACAACACATTTGAAGTTAATATGTTTCGGAAAATTCAAGTTGCAGAGGCGCTTTTTCTAAAGTTACGGGGGGCGCCGTATTTTCGCATTTTCTCACTGTTCAGAGTTCAGATTTTTTTGTCTCGGCGTGGCGCCCCCTCTAAGCCGGCGCCTGGAGCAGATTGCTCCAACTGCTACACGGTAGTTACGCCACTGGTAGAATTTCATAAGTTATAGGCTTATGTAAAATTGTAAAAAGTTGTAAAAGTTTAAAGAAATAAATATTTCTAGAGCTAACGTGATATTTTAAAGCTTGTGTATTTTAGTCATAATTGAAAAGAACGTGAGATCAATTTTAATGCTTCACTCTAGAGTGTCTCGACGTGGTAGTGGCCGCTCAGCGGCTGCTTTTTGGGGGTTGGCGAGCGAAGCAAGTAGGGGGCAGAGCCCCCTAGTTATTAAAAATAAAATTATATAATTTTTTTTAGATAACTCATTCCTACGCTGAATGTGGAGCGAGAAACCTAGCTACCGAACAATCTAAAATGTAGTAAGAGTCATACGAAGTGGTGAGCCTGACAATTATACGAAGGTACACCAGTGTGTTGTATAGTTGTTTCGTGGTTGTCACATGACGTTTGAATTACTTCTATTTACGAGTTCATCTTTTGAACCTTTTGAACTTAGTATTATATGTTTTGGCGACTTCCCATTTGAATCAGGGTCAAGCACGGGAAGACAATACACGGCTGGATAACTGAGATTTAAAAGGAAAAATATATTTACCAAAGTCGTGTATTTTCCCGGGTAGAAATAATTCACATGTTTAAAGTTACACATTAAAATCCAGGTATTGTTATGTTTAAAAATGTGCACTGTGTGTTGCCCTAGCAACGAGAGGAAATTAACTGAAGCACGCAAGTGTCGAAAATATTTGAGTCTTGCACGAGCGTTTGTCTAGATCAAGTTCAGTCTTGCTCCAATACTCAAACCTTGCACTTTTCCATCCAAAAGACTCACTCAAGAAGAAATCAAGTCAGGGCGCCCTGGACTTCAGACTTCAACAGCAGCTACCTTCTCTTCAGCTCTTCCCAGGCAAATAAAATATCGATATTTTTGGGTCCGATATATCGATATCGAAGACCCAACCCTAGAAGCGGCAGTTTAAATGAGTCAATGAGTGAGTTTAGCAAATTGCTTGACGAAATTAATGTTGTAATGTAAGAACCGTTAAGTGCGATTGATGAGCTACATTGCCATATTTTGGCAGTTAAATAAGAACTCCTTGTTTCCCCCGAAGGGAAGGTTACTACCGAGTTAGGATTAGCAAACGTGTTCAATAAGGCACGCTCCGTTCTACCGCCGCTTGATATTAAGCCGTTTGACGGAAAAGTCATCTCTCTGTGGCCGAAATTTAAAACATTATTCTCAACTCTTATCAAGGATGATAAATATTACAATAGTGCCGAAAAGTCCCACTATTTACATAGCTTACTTTGGAAAACTGCTTCTCAAGTCGTTCATGCATATCAAGCCTCCTGTAATTTTGAAGGCGCATGGGAGTGCCTAAATAATAGATACAGAAATACACGTGGCGTTGTCAAACCATTACATGTACCAAATTATAAAACCGGCTAATACTCCGTCCAAACCATCATTAGTGTCACTTCAACATTTTCTCACTAATGTAGGGGATAAAATCGCAAATCTTAAGGCAATCGACATCCCTGATTTGTCAGAATTTATATTATTCAGTCTCGCAATAAAACAGTTAGATGAAAAAACGTGCCAAGAGTTCGAGTTAGAAGTTTCAGAGACGGACTTCCCTACCTGTACGCAGTTAATTAAATTTGTAAACAAACGGTGTCGTATGTATGAAATGGCCCTTTCTGACGTCTTGTTGAATTTAAAACCATGTGTTAGTGTTGACAAGGCGCACCCGTTGCCAAAGGTTCCTTCAAAAAAGGTCGTGTTATCAACAAACGTATCACAAGCTCATCCATCTCAGTGTAATGTCTGTTCGTCTGCGTATCCCCCCTTATATCGGTGTACAGTTTTTCTCGACAAATCACCTACGGAGAGAAACAATCTAGTTAAAAGCCTTCACAGGTGTTTCAATTGTTTATCTTTATTCCACAATTTTTCTCATTGTACTTCAAAGCATTCATGTTATTGCGATTTACGTCGCCATAGGCTTTTACTTTTTCCCCGGAAATCTGAAATAATTCCGGATTCCCCCAGAAAATCGAGGATTTCGTGTCGAAAAAATTTGTTCCAGATCCATTGCCTTCTCAATCTAAATCTAATGTTTGTTTATCTTTATCAAAATCCCCGATTACCTCTCAGAAACATCAGGTTATTTTATTAGGTACCGCTCTAACACAGATTCAAAATCGTTCAGGTCGTTTTACCTCTGTACGTTTATTTGTGGACAGCGGAAGTTCTGCCAGTTTTATGACAAGCGCGTTAATCGTTTACAGCTTCCAGTTTGTTCTACCTATCAAAATTTCACCTGGATTAACAATACTTCGTTAGGCCATGTAAAAGGTCAAGTGTCTTGTGTTATGAAACCTAAATTTTGTAATCATCCTCGGATATCAGTAAATGCCCTTGTTGTAGAGTCTATTGTAGGCAACACGCCATCTGTGACATTACCGGCCACGATTACAAACCAGTTTATAAACTATAACCTTGCCGATATATTACAACTCAGTCTGTTGACGTTCTATTAGGGGCAGATGCGTTTCGTGAAATTCTTTCTAGACTGCCTACTAAAGTTACCAGTAAAAGCCATTGTGTATTCTTTACAGTTTTCGGTGATATAATACTCGGTCCTCTAGACTTGTCAACGTTTGTTTCAAATCAACCTAGTGTAAACCTTAGTACAATTTAAGTCCCTGACGAGTCCTTGCATCAGTTAGAGCAAGCGTTTTGGAAAAGTGAAGAAGTGTGTTCTCCACCAGTGGCTGACCCCCAAGAGATATTCTGTGAAAATCATTTCATCAAAACTCAACTGCGAGATTCCCAAGGGAGGTACATAGTTAAGTTACCGTTTAAAGTTCCACCCGAAGATCCCGAGTTCCCGGAATCTCAAGCCGTCGCCTTACAGGGGTTTCTTTCATTTGAGCATAGGTTAGCAAAAGATGAAAGGTTAAAAGCCTCTTGTGTTAAGTTCATGCAGGAATACCTCACCTCAGGTCACATGGAGGTCGCAAAACAAACGGGTAGATACTTCATACCACATTTTTGTGTGTTTAATTCATCCTCGTTAACAACCAAAATTCGTATAGTATTTGTCGGGACAGCGCGTAAAAACCACCTAGCTATAAATGATGTACTTCTTCCCGGCCCCAAAACTTCAAAAGGATATTTGCTTATTATTAATTAATTTTTGGACTCACCGTTTTGTTCTTACATTAACAGTACATTAACAGCCAATGTTACAAAAATGTTTAGATGCAGTTGTTAGTTGAACAGGAGGATTGTCTATTTCAAGATATTCTCTTCAGAGGGGTAATTATAATAATCTATCTATATTATTAAAAAAGTGGTACTTTTATAGAAAAGGGCCCCCCTTTTTGTTTTTTATTCAAAAGAGTTTATATCCCTCAGTTTAAGTAGCTATTAAGACAAAGGGATATTCAGTCCAATCTGCTTTGGGACAAAGGAATATCACACATTTATATTGTAATATTGTGTATTGTAAGAAAGTGTATTAGATTAAAAAGAAAAGGGGGGCCTTTTTCTATAAAAGTGCCAAAAAAGTTTTGTAAACAAACAATTTAAGAGAGAGAGTGATATATAACTGTTTGATAAGAGTGCGTTAGGAGATAAGGGGGGAGAAAGGTAAACAAACAAGTTCAGAGAGAGAGTGATATATAACTGTTTGATAAGAGCGCGATAGAGATAAGTGGGAGGTTCTCCGGTGGAGAAAGGGGAGGTTCTCATAGTAAATTCCGCTCAAGAATGACACGGGGAACTGTCATTCCCGAGACAATAAACAAAACACGGGCGATGTAATAAAGAAAGCGCATTGTTTGTTTACATGCCTTAATCAAAAAGTGACAGCTTTCAATATACAACAAATCAAAACTATTTTGATAAGTTATTAAATCAATATAAAGATTAACAAATCAACAAACAAACCTTTACTTTTATCGGTAGTAAATCATAAATGTTATCTTAATAATTATAACGTTTAGTATTGATAAAAGTCTCGGTCACTATTTAGATGAGTTATTATATCTATTTGAAGTCTATCAAAAATGTAATGTAAATAATTGGAACTTTAGTTTTGATAAAATTATCGGTCACTATTTAGATATGTTTTATTTAGATAAGTTATTATATATATTTGAACTATAAAATCAAAACAAACCATTATTTTTGTTGGTAACAAGTAAAGAAATATGTGTGAGGCTCTCACGCATTAAAAGTGAAACTTAAGATCTAGAATCTAGAATATAAAATATATTTGTTCTGAGGTAATATCTTTATTTTTAAGTGCAAAAACTATTACAGCGGATTTAAACTTTTTGAACGGTCCTCGGTTCTAATATATAATAAATAGACAAAATAATTCTAATACCCTGCACTAGGCTGCGGACGCGCAGCGGCCGCCCAGGGGGGGTTGACGAGCGAAGAGAGTAAGTATTTATTAATAATAATTAATATTCAGCTGATTTTCTCAAGATAAATTATTTTTACCCTATAACTCAACATTTTAGTATTGTCTGACGTAGAACTTTTTCCGATTTTCCAGTCTGAGGCGTCAAAGTTATAGGGTACAAATAATGAACAACGCTCCAAAACCAAATAAAATCACAGATGAAAACGGTGTCAGACTTGGCCTATACAAGCCATACAAAGAGGTTTGGAAAGACTATGTATAATTGATTTTTTTGCCCATGGGCACCCAGACTATAATAAACGTGAAAAGAAAAAATAAATTGATAAGTAAGAGAAACTATTGTGGCAAAACTGGGACCAGTTTCCTTATTGGACGCCCATTTTGTGAAGCACCCTTAAAGTTTGTACTGTGGTCACAATAGATGTGGTTACTCAGACCTCTCCGGGAAACAAACCAACTGAGGGCAGCAATAAAGTCGTCAGACGAAAGACTCGTCACTGCCTCCAGGTGGCAGGCCTTGGTGGCATGACAGATGAAAAGGGCAAAGTAACCTTTATACGTCCTCGTATTCCTCCTTAAACTCTCTTTTGAGAGAAAAGGACCAGCGAAATCTACAAAAACATGGGAGAAGGGTCTCCTAGGCTCTACTCGAGGTGGGGGTAAATTTCCCATGACAGGGGAAGATGTTTGGGCATTGAACTTACGACATCTAAGGCATTGGTAAATGCACTGACGGATCACACTATGGGCATTGATTATCCAATAATCACGTTGAATTAGGGCACGGACTGTGCGTGGACCCGCATGCATATGATATTTATGAAAATAGCTTATAAGGGGATTTGTTAAGTGGCACTTATTTGGTAACAAATAGGAACGTTTGGATTCACACCCTAATATATCAATTTCAAATTAAATTTCAGTAAGAATTTACCAGGTTTAGTTCAACCTTACTCTCTTGAGTTCAAGGGGGAGTAATTTGTTTATTAATACATATTTCTGTTTTCTATGTTTGTATTTTATTATTATTATTATTTTTATTTTTATGTTTTCTATGCTCCTACTATCAGAATGTTAAGTTCTATCAATGGCGTAGGTCTCGTAGTGCTTTAATCTCCATAGACCTTGTCAAGTCTTAACTTCTCTTTATTTCACTGTAATGTGTGGGAATAAACAGTTTAGAGAATCCGGAAATTAACTGAAGCACGCAAGTGTCGAAAATATTTGAGTCTTGCACGAGCGTTTGTCTAGATCAAGTTCAGTCTTGCTCCAATACTCAAACCTTGCACTTTTCCATCCAAAAGACTCACTCAAGAAGAAATCAAGTCAGGGCGCCCTGGACTTCAGACTTCAACAGCAGCTACCTTCTCTTCAGCTCTTCCCAGGCAAATAAAATATCGATATTTTTGGGTCCGATATATCGATATCGAAGACCCAACCCTAGAAGCGGCAGTNTTTCAGCTTCTTCTCCTTGGCGGTGTGCCTGCAGTACTACCCAATGTTAACTGGTTGTATTCCACGCATCCTCTGCAAAGAAAGTAGTAGTTGCATGAGGCATACCTTGAAAGCTTAATTTGTATATTACTTATTTCTATTTTATTTGCTTTTTAATGTTGGGAAATATTTACAGCAATCAACGAGAAGAGCCTTCAGCAACACTATTAAAAGGCTTTCCTCTCCAATATGTGCCTTCATATATTAGAACTAGCTGTCTAGAACTAAGACTATGAGATGAACAACTATCTTTCCACACAATCCTCATGTGGCAAACGTGAAGGTTAAACAATAAATTGTATTGGTGTTTGAAGAATATTAAAATTCCAGTTTCAGGAAATGGCAAGGCACACCGCTAAGGAGAAGAACCTGAAAAGTATTTAAGTTGACTGTGTTGGCTCAGGAGAAAGTGCCAACATCACCTGGCGGGACAGAAAGTTGATTTCACAACTTTTTTGGACCACAGACTTGGCAGTTTTTTTTTTTTTCCCCCTCACAAGTGGTTTTTGGTCAGATATTAAATCTATCAAACCTGTTAATCTTTAGAAATTAAAATTATTTTCTGAAATTAAAACATTGTAGGTAAATGAATTTGGTTGTTCTTTTAATAACAAATGTTAACAAACATTAATTAATCATCATAGCCATCATAATGATAAATGGATTAATGCCATTATATTGTCATGCATTTTAATTTATAAATCTGGCCTGGACTATTAATATTGTACATTATAATAAGAAGTATTCTATTCAATTCGAGACCATTAACAATGAACTATTTAAAATAGACGTAGTATAGAAGGAAAAAGACTAGAAGTCTTCTCAGAAATCAGAAAGCGTCCACACTGCAGACAATGTGTCTACCACTGCACCTTGTCTAGCATTCAGAAACGGAAAACCAAAGACATATGATTTTGGGGCTTGAAATGAATCCGAAGATTCTGATTCAATGTGTAAAGACAAATCGCTAGACTTGGTCTCTGAGACCAAATTCGTGCAACGCTTGTGTGGACAAGGATTTTTATAATTCTCTACGTTTGTTTGTCTGTTGATTACCACTAACCTTATCTCCGAAAATGATTAAAACGACAATTTGAAACTCTGCAGTTTTGTAATGTGTAATAACTTAAACACAGTAAAAATACAGGGAAGCCCCCCAAGAAAACTATTCCTCAAAAACAAGGAGTTGATCATTTTTTTAACGGTCATGCTTCATGCCGAGTTGGTTGTAAAATGAAAGAGGAGGGTTTTCTGAGTAAAAATATATATTTGGTTTCGTTGTTGTACTAATTTATCTTTGCGTCATGTGTATAGTGTATACTTTGTAAAAGGACAAAAACGGCACTCAACAAATTTTCCAAACGTAGCATTATTTTGTAAATAAAATGTTTTTCCCCCAAGAAGCCTTAAACTTTGAAAATCTTGGGGACGGTTTGAGCTAGATACTTTGGAGTAGTTTCATTGCGTTTGACCTATAAAAATGAATTTCTCCTTATTAAAATAAACCAATCAAAATCTGTAGCCAAAACAAACTTTAAAAGGTCGCCAACTTGAATCTGTTGGTCTAATTATGCTGGTTAACGAACTCGTCGGATTTGTTAAATTGCGTACGGACCTTCGTGTGGAAACAATACTTGGCGCTACTATAATAGTCTACATTACCTTTTTCACACAAATTTTATTCCTGAAAAACTATTTCAAGTAGAGTTAAGTCTCTTTAGAGAAAAAATTTGGTTTATATTTCACAGCTCTCTGTACAGCCGTTTTATTAATATATATATATA
>KZ652741.1:110071-126564 GCA_001010745.2 Gerris buenoi | reverse complement strand
TTTGATAGACTTCAAATAGATATAATAACTCATCTAAATAGTGACCGAGACTTTTATCAAAACTAAACGTTATAATTATTAAGATAACATTTATGATTTACTACCGATAAAAGTAAAGGTTTGTGTGTTGATTTGTTAATCTTTATATAGATTTAATAACATCAAAATAGTTTTGATTTGTTGTGTATTGAAAGCTGTCACTTTTCGATTAAGGCATGTAAACAAACAATGCGCTTTATTTATTACACCGTCTCGTGTTTTGTTTATTGTCTCGGGAATGACAATTCCCCGTGTCATTCTTGAGCGGAATTTACTATGAGAACCTCCGCTTTCTCCCCCTGAGAACCTCCCCCTAACCCCTCTTATCTCTATCGCACTCATACAAACAGTTAATTATATATCACTCTCTCTGAACTTCTTTGTTTACAAAACTTTTTTTAATAATATAGATAGATAAGAACACAGTCATGATAGACCAAATATGTTAAGATATAGGGATAAATTAACATTATTAATCAGACAAGATGAGGAGGAGAACTAATTGTATTAAAAACTTACTAAAACTATCATTACTCAAAACTTTGATTTTTTATTATTTACATTTTTCTTAAAGGACTGTATTAGACTATTTAAAGATACGATAAGTAATAGTTAGTTAAAGCTTCGGTCAGACTACTGAATCGTATTGAGAAACGAACCAAGCATTAGTTTCAGCGCATGCCCAGTCTGAGATGCACAATTTAGACTGGGCATGCGCAGAGAACAATGTCGGCTCAAGTATGAAAAGGTTATTTATTTAATAATTACAAGATAAAAATAACTTATTATATACTACTTTTTTAAATTTTCTGTTGACTAAATAAAAAATAAAGATCGTAATATAGGTCATGTCAAAACAAATAAAAAAAAAACTTTCGGATTTTTTCCGAACTAATTTTCCATACAGCAAAATTTGCTGAAAACAAATTAGATTCTGCAGAAAGATAGCTAAAAGTTTTAAAATAATGCATTCTATGTTCTGAGCTATTCTAAAAGTTTCAAAATGTGTAGCTACTCAGGATGTTAGTTAAGAATCGTTTGCAAGATTTACTGGACAAACAAACAAGAAAGCGAGCTAATAAAAACGTAGTAAAATACAACACTACATTATGATATAAGGACAACATTGAGTACCTAAGTTCTCTCGGATAACAGCATTCATAGAGGTGATCTTAATGGGTTATTTAAAAAAAAAAAAAAAAAAAAAAAAATCCTATGTAAAATAATGCTTGACAATACGATAAAGTAGCTTTCGGCAATATAAAACTATTATCACTGGTGATTATGAAACAACTTAATTACATTCATTGAATTCTATGATGAGGTTGAGCCAATATCATTTTGGTAACCTACATAAGACAGATTTTGGTTCAAAATTAGATGCATATAATCATAAATTTGTAAAGTAGACATTATTAAACTGCATTAACCTATTGAATAATGCTTTATTAGTTATTTAACACATTTTATTCTTAATTTTAATATTATCTATCAGGCAGAATGGATACCATATCAACGTTAAATCATTTGTGTCATTGTTTAACCATTAGTGAAGAATACAACATTAACTTATTTTCGATTATCTATCTTTGTATACACTGTTGTAATTCATACATTAGTAGGTGGTTCTATTGCTGTAGGTAAAAACTTACAAACATTAGAACCCTGTAAGTAACTTTATATATATATATATAAATAATGTTGTTTCTTGGATTGAAAATTACCGGCGAGGTCGATAAGTGGTCTACAACATTATCTTATGTTACAAAGTAACATAAGATTTCTTAACATATGCTAGATGAATGGTTTAAGATAGAAGGATAAACCAACATTATGCATCAGGCAGGATGGAGAGGAGGACTAATTTAAATAAATACCATTACTTATAACTTTGATTTATAATCACCTCACAAGTTCATAGGATTATACATATTTATATAACACGGCTAAAGTAAGCAGTTTAATACACATATTGCACATATTAATTTCAAAGGATTACATAATTAACCCACATAACACACACGTTCAATCAGCTTTTAGGATTTTACGCAGATATTGAAATAAGAATAATTTGTTATGAGGACTGTATTTAGGTTATTTAAAAATAATTAATATAAAAATTCCATTTTTGAAAACTGGTCTTAATATTCAATTATTTTTATTATTATTTTTTTTTTCCCCTGTGTTCTTCACCTTAGTTGTTTCTATGTGCAAAATTTGGAGAAGATTGAATGACGGGAAGTGGTTCAAAATTGGGGTAATAGGCGTGCGATAAAATTTAAAAAAGCAAAGAAATATGACGCCGTTTTGTCTTTTTATAATTATTATTTTGGTTTGTGTATTCTTCACCTTAGTTGTTTCTGTGTGCAAAATTTGGGGATGATTGACTGAGGATAATTGGTTCAAAATTGGGGTATAGGTGTGCGATGTAACTTACAAAGCAAAGTAATATAAGACAGGAAAAAAACAAAAAACGATAAGTGATATAGTTATTTAATGCGTCCAAACTGCCAAACTGAACTATGGAAACGAGCCGAGCATAAGTCTCTGCGCATGCCCAGACTGGAATGCGCAGGCGCAAAGACTAAAATACTAGGCATGCGCAGAGACATTGGTCTCTACGCATGCCCAGCCCAGTCTAAAATGCTAAAAATATCGATATCAAGATTAATTTAAGTTACATCGTAATAGTGGATTTCGTGACGGTTGGTTTTTTTTCGGATTCACTCCCGGGCTCCAGACATTGTAAGCCATAATGAACTTCGTTCCAATAAAGCTACATCAGTAAAATAATTGGAGAATGGAGAGTCTACATTACGCCATTGGCCTACGTATGAAGTTATTTTAAAATTGTAAAAAAATTAAATACAAATTAATAAAACTATTTTAAGAAACACACCAAAAAAAGTATGTTCAATCAATTTGAATATATTTTTTATGATATTTGTTTGGATTCTGATGCATACATACATAAGAAATTAAAATTAGAAGAATACACAGAGATAAAAAAAAATCATACAAGTAAAATTGGATCGGAATATGATTCAGTAGGAATGAAATAAATTACTCTTTTCCCGTGGATGTTTCTTTTTCTCCTTTTACGGGAATAAGTAAAAAAAATATGAAACACATGCCTATATTCCATTTTCATCCTGCCTTGAACAGACAACATTAAAAAAAAAACCTCACGAAGAGAAAAAAATGACATAGAAGATCAAACTACCTATAGAAAAAAAGAGATAGTGGATCCAATTAACCTATAGGAAAAAAAGAAAGGGGATCAATCTAACTTTTAAAGTTAATAGCAAGTCCATCTATTAAAATAACTCCGAATTCCAAATTAAGGCCACTTAATTTTACACGCTGATAACCAGTAGGTACATTTTATTTGTTCGATTTACCTTGATTACAAACCTAATACGGTAAGAAAAATCTTAAAAAACAGGGAAGCCAAACAGAATTTTATAGCGAAGATTTCATCTCAACTACATTCTTTCTCAGAAAAAAAAAGAAGTTAAAACGTGAATTCAATCAACTTTTCTTTTTTTTTACCTCGAACTCTCTTTTTTTATTTATACCTGAACCCAATTTACTTATTTTAGAAGTGAAAGGTTTTTTTTGAAGGGCCTTAATTTAAAGGAAGATTTAAATCGAACAAGTCCTTAAGAAAATTTAATGGATGAATAGATGCTGAATGGCAAGGTCTAATTAGATAAAAAAAAAATCTATTAAAAAAAAAAAATAAAATCGACCCTATATAGAAAAAAAACTAGAGGAAGAAAGCTTAGTGTAATTAGGCCATTACCTAAGAAATAAGATCCCATTTCTCTTCAATTATCATATGAAAAGTAAGGAACGTTTATTTTTTAATTTTTGATACTTATTTTACCCTAATTTGGAATGGTTTTATATAAAGTTATGTATTAATTTTTGATACTTACTTTTCCTAGCTTGGAATGTCTTTATTTAAAGTTATGTATTAATTTTTGATATTTACTTTTCCTAACTTGGAATGTCTTTATTTAAAGTTATGTAATTACTAATTTTTGTTACTTATTTTACCCCAACTTGGAATGTTTTTATTACATNTTGTTTTTTTTGTTTTTTTGTTTTTTTTTGTCCAGTACAAATTTAGCAATCGATTTTTAATTAACTTCCCGAGTAGCTAGACATTTGAAACTTTTAGAGTAGCTCAGAACACGATGACAATGCATTATTTTGATACTTACAGAAAATTTAATTTGTTTTTAGCAAATTTTGCTGTATAGAAAGGTATTTCGGAAAAAATCCGCAATATGGAAAGTTAGTTCGGAAAAAATCTGCAAGTTATTTTATTTGTTTTGCTATGACCCATATTTACGTTCTTCATTTTGACAGGTTTCAAATTTATGATTTACGGCAAAAAAAATTAAAATCGTAGTATCTAAAGTTCTTTTTATCTTGTAATTATTTGTTATTTATTTTACCCTAACTTGGAATGTTTTTATTTAAAGTTACGTAATAATTTTTGTTACTTACTTTACCTCAATTTGAAATGTTTTTATTTAAAGTTATGTATTAATTTTTGATATTTACTTTTCCTAACTTGGAATGTCTTTATTTAAAGTTATGTAATTACTAATTTTTGTTACTTATTTTACCCCAACTTGGAATGTTTTTATTACATTACAACATCTTTTATAACCATTTACAGATAGTATATGGACTTTAATATTACAGAAAATACGTTCAGCAATAAGAATTTAGTAATAAGCAGTAGAAACGTTTATCAGGACCATATAAATTTTAATGGTCTTCTGGCGAACTAAGATGACCATGTCCCAAGAAATGATCACTTAGATATTTGTGCTCATATTTCAAGAAACATAATTTCGTTCACTCTTCATATTATATTTATACTTCACCCTTCACCTAATGTTCTGTTATCAATCAAAGCATGATAACCTATTATGCTGTCACTAAATTCTAACTTTATTAAAGAGTTATAAATAATAATAATTATAATCTTGTTTTTATCAAAGCTTATATTATGTAAAAAAAATATAATAATTATCGTTACAACATGCTGTTTAAAATATTACCCCAAACATAACATAAACGAATTCATTGTTAAATTTTAATTAATAATTTTTAAAAATTTAATTTAATTCTATTTTTCTTTAACATAAATTCAATATCAAGTAATACAACTTCCATAAACATAAACTCTTGAAAACATTTTTCCGATGCACTTATTATATATAAGATTGCTTATAACAGAAAAACATACAAAACTATAAAAAGTTAAACAATAATTTAAAAATTCTATTTCCCCAAAATAAATGACCCAAAACTCTCCATATAAAAAGGAAAAGCGTAACGAAAACAAAAATTGAAATAAATAACGACACAATAAGAAATATACAATATATAATCGGGGTACATATTTAAAGAAACAGATTTTGCTAATAGCATCAAATACTGTTTCATTTTCCAAGAAAACACATTCAAAATTCTTTTCAGACGCTATTATTACTTTTGTTTTCTAATTATGGACTCGATTTAAAAGTTTTCTTACAATTTAATAATTGTATGGACTGTTTTTTTAAAACTTTTGTTTCTCTATTATAGTTTTTTAATAAATAATATAAGTTTTAGAATTCGAAGTCATGGAAATTTGGAATATAAAACAGTTTATAACAATGTCAAAATATATAGAATCTTTCCACCTGCTATTCGAAAGACATATTATGGAAAACGACATTATAACTTGTCTATGGATCCAATATTTTTTGGTGCTAATACGTAATTCAAGAGGACAAATCCATACTTACTTACTGATGACCAACAACAAATTAACAATAAATCTGAAAGTAAATTATTTTTGTGTCATTCATAAAAAAAAAATTTGGGAACGTTGACAAATGGACCCGAATTATTTCCATGAAATTGGAGCGTTGACAAATGGACCCGAATTATTTCCATGGAATTGGAGCGTATACAAATGGACCCGAATTATTTACATAGAATTGGAACGTTGACAAATGGACCCAAATTATTTCCATGGAATTGGAGCATTGACATATGGACCCAAATTATTTCAATAGAATTGGAGCGTTTGCTACGACGAGTGCTAGGGTGATAATTACCCGTCAGGAAAAAGTCAGGTCGTCCCATGGCGACCTGGAGGAGAGGGGTCGTCGTAAGGTCAACGTGAGAGCGGAAACTGCGGGTCGGAGATTGGTAGGAGCGTAAGGATTAGAGGAAAGATTCCATGAGTGAAAAGAGTTACAATCTCGTTCCAAACTAAGAACTAGTTCCAGGAACTAGTCATTTTTGGAACGTTTCAATTTACGATTCAAAGAAAAAGTTTCTCTTCTACTTCAGGTTTATTCCTCAATAAGTTCCGTTTTTATTAATAGTTCCACTCTTCTTTAACGATAGAAAATAGAAACAAAAAAATCAAACATTTATAATAATATCAACTTCTCTTAATTATTTTCATTGCGTCGATATTTCAATAACAACCTAGTAAAAAGTATTATAAAAATGTTTTCATTTCAACTTGCCTGGATCTGGGAACTAGTTTTGCTTGGAACTTTGGAACGCGAAAGTATCGTTTTAGTTTCAAGTGAAACAAGTTTTCTACGATCCCTTCGAGTTACTTAGTTCCGATAATTTTTTATCGTTTTCGTTTCCTATTTTATCAGTTACGTTACGTATTTATATAGCTTCAAAATTACTTAAAAAATAAAACAAATTTGCAACGTGAGGGAACAATTAGTTCCCTAACCTTAGCCGTCAAACACCCATTAATAAAACAATAACAATAACAAATTTGCAACGAATTCAAGCAACAAAAAGTTACTATTATATAAATAAAAATAGACTGTAAAATAAAATATCAGTTGTTCACAAATTAACGTAGTTCCATGAAATCTTGGAACGATTGGAACCGTTTCGACAGAGGAAAAAAAATAGTTACGTTCCGTTCCATCCATCCCTGAGGAACAATAGGAATTAATAGTGTCAAATTTTGTTGTCGTTTATTGAAACTTCAGCCCACCTATCGTCAAAAATATCGTACTATATATGAAAACCTATCGACCTCCTTTTAAATCTTGACTTTCTTCCACTATTTTTAAAAGCTCACAGAAATTTCTTCTGTACCTAATCCAGAGCTAAAACAATATCCACGATTAAAAAAAAAAGAATAAATTAACAATGATATAATAAACCATTATATGTATTTACTTTTGAGAAATGCACAAAAGGCGTCATTAAAAGAAAAGGAGTTTTTTTTAAAAAAAAAGCAACAGGGTAAAATGTTTTTTTCTAAAATACAAGAGGAACTAAAAAACCCTCGTTGAAAAGAAGTGGAGTCCTTAAAAAGATAGAAATAAGTTTTTTATGGTTTAGAAGCGGTGGTTGGATATAAAAGAACAATAGGCCTTGAATACTTGAGGTGACCGATTCAGGAGCTGATTCTTTGAAAGCCAATCAACAAGCTACTTATCCCACCGTAACCACAGCCTACGAACGAATCTTTGAACTTCAAGTATAGTATACGAGTCTAATCATTCGTGAATCAGTCTAAAGCAGAACCAACAACACTTCAGACTTGAGACCGATATTATAAAGCCCTTAATAACAATTCTACGTGGTTTAATCATGAGGAAACTTTGATTCAAAGCAAAACTTCAACTTATGTACTACTTATTTAAAAAAAGTTGTTTCCAGAGTGAATTTTCATCCAATTTAATCATAGAGAATGAAATTCAAAGACTAAAATTAGTCAAAGAGAAAAGAAAACAATATTTAGTATTAAAAAAAAGAGGAAATTTACCAGTCGAACAAAAAAATAATATATAACTAAAAAATAAAATAAAATAATAAATAACTACAAAATTAAAATAAAATAATAAATAATTAAAAAATAAATAAAATAATAATAATAATAATATCTAATAAAAAAAAATACTAATTTTTCTTCATATCATGGAATAACATTAGCATAGGATATATTATTATTATTTTATTTTATTTTTTTGGCTTTTTTCAACGACCGACGTGGAAAAAAACAGTACATATACATTTGTCAAAATTGTTCAAATAGTTAGATCTTAATTTATGGATCTTTGATTACCATTTGGTCTGCTAGGAGCTCTGATGTCACAGAAATTTAGTACTGCAATAAATACATGTGAAAACCAGTCTACCTCCTATTATATCCCAACTTCCTTGCACGGTATTTAAGACCATAACATTTTGAACGCAATTTAATGAAAACCTATTGACCTCCTGTTAATTCATAATTTTCTGGCCCGATACTTAAAAGCGATGTATTTTTCACGTCGTATTATGTGAGACGGTTTTTTTCTGCTCGATAGAGCTAAAAATGCTCTAGCTCTCGATATGTTCTACAGTAAAATTATTGTGCTGGTAGAGTATATTTAATAAAATTCTCAGGCCTCTTTTCTTAATTCATCAATTTTTTCTAATAAAACGCTTTCAACTTAATAATATCTGCCATCGGTACGAAATGGCAGAAGGTAAAATAGAAAAATGTATGAAAAAATTAAAAGCAGAAGTTGTCACTTCAAAATACGGATTTAAACAGTAAAAAAAAGTTAGGCAATATAGATGTTGGTCACGTTTAAACTCTCCGTAAACGAACCTGTCTTTATATTCAGGCAGGTTATAAGGTTCAAATAATACGAAAGCACTAACCAACATTTCATTTTTATTATAGCTTTTTTTCTTTTTTTATTAAAAAAATCTAACTTTTTAAAAATCTCAAATACATAATTACTTTATGTCACCATTTACAACATCGGTTAAGCAGGCCCTACACTATCAATCCGCTTGATCAAAACAGCGCATTAAGCGATGGTGTCAAGCGTGATTGATAGCCTATAGGAACCCGTTTGACGCTTGAATCAAGCTTAGACGGTTATTTGAATGACTCAAGCGGCTTGACGAAGCGCTTGATAGTCTAGAGCAATTTAGATCAAAGATTACGTCAGTCACCTGCTAGACACCAGCGATGGAGGAGTGTCTAACTGTCTATTCGTTTTCGAAGGGTCGGAAATCGTAGATAATAATGCCGATCAAGAATTGATTAGCATCCATATTTATTTACATCGTTATTTTCCCGATTTGTGGAAAGTTCCACTCCTCCAACCAACGACGTTTCCACTGGATCTTTTATTTTCGTTTTAGAGCAACAACTGATAAGATGAGAAACACCAAATTCTGATTGGAAACCATGGTTTACACAATACTGATTCACTGCAGCCCAGGAGGAGCACTTCACTTGTCGAAAACTCCGCTACAAATGAGTTTTGATGAAAAGATTGATGGTATGCTTGATGCGCCCCAATGCTGCTTGAAGCACTGTCAATCAGCTTGACGCGTAATGTATAAGATAATAAGTAAATGCAACTACGAAAACCAGAAACTACTAACAAATATAAAATACCTATATATGTACATATATACTTGAACATGAGAAAGTATGTATCGGAAATATTTTCTTAATGAAGATCGTTCTGAAGAGCGAAAAAAAATGTATGCCTTCGATTTCCAAAATTCCAAGTCAGAAATCTGTTTTAGACATCTAAAACATGTTTGGTTCCGAGTCTGTCTGTTCGTCTGTCTGTCTGTCAGTCTGCCACTCACTTTTTACTAACCACCAAATCTTTAAAACTATTCGTCTGATTTTAATGAAATTTAGATGGTAAGTCATAATTAGCCCATTGCTTGTCCCATAAAAGTTGCAACCTTCTGTGCCTATTAGTTTCTCTTCCACATGCACACAAACATACATTTATTTACACCTATATATTCGAAAGTACTCATCTGTTTTTTATGCAATTTAGATGCTTTGTCACACATAACCCAAACATAGCCATATAATAGCCATATAATTTCGACATATAATAGATGTAGTAAAAGCATAAAATCATCAAAGTAAAAGAAATAGGAGCGAGCAAGCTATGTGCCACACTAATTAGCAGACTATTAGTCATGCTGACTATGCAATTGCTTGCTTCTAATGGTTTTAGACACGTGACTGAATTAGGTTATATATAAATTTTTTATATAATTATTTTGTTTTAATCTTTTTAGCACCAAGAGAGTTATTCTTACTCAAATTTTACAAGAATTGGTTACAACAATAAAGGAATACATACTGACATACTTAATATTCATTATACTCTTTATCTTCCTACTTTTAATTAAGAAATAATCAGAAATTAATTGTCTTATAAAACAAAAACAAGTAATTAAGTTTTAATTGCAAGAAAAGAACAAAAAGCAATTTAAAAAAAATCAATTAAGATGCAAGTATAATTTTAGTATGGTTTCAATCTCTTTAATCCCTCTCAAAGATTACAAAGGAGAAAACAATGTGAGCAAGTTTGTTTCTGATAAATTAGCCCATCTTGTAAAATTTAGTCTTTCCTTCTAAAAGGAGATTAGGTTTGAAATATACTCTGACATTTTGAAAAGCAATTGGAAGGACTTTTCCTAAGAATTTCTTTAACTTTGAAGTCTGATTATGCTATTTGATTAATCTACTGAGAAGAAAGGGCAAAAAACATCGTCTTTTCTTGTTGCTTTTAAGCAACAAGAAATCCTACATTTGTAGAACTCACCTTCTAAAAGTCAGAACAAATTAACGAAATAATAAATTAAACAGGGTAGAAGACAAGCGGATGAAGAGATAGAGAAAAAGGAATATTTAATGGGAAGTCTTTCACTGAACTCGTTCCAGTATATTTTTAAACAAAGTTCATACGTCGTCATTTACAAATACATTTATTTATTTATAGCGGGTGTTAATGCCGATTTACGCGTATTTAAGTTGTTAGGTAATTAACTAAATTTTAAGTGACAATGCATGTAAACAGTGAATTTAGTAATAAGTTGCAAGTTATAATTTAGCGTGCAACTAAACAAGTATGTGGGCGTGGCTAATCACTGGACATGCGCAAACATGTACTTAAATGCTCAAGTTTGGCGAAACCTCGCTTATAGATTTACAGATCTTTGTTTATATATTATTTAAAAATGTTTAATCCACAAAAATGATATATTATTTACAAACTAGCCATTAGGCCCGTGGCAACGGGCAGAATAAATATATGTAAATGAAAAAAAGAGGTGAGAGATAATTAGTTATATTTAAAATAAATGAGTCTCGCTTTGTCCAATTATACTTAAACAGAAAGAGCCACGTGATGTCTAGTTATTTCTTATTAATTTCATTCAAAGAAAAAGAGCTGAGACATAATTAGTTATATTTATAATGAATGAGTCTCGCGCTGTCCAATTATACTTCATATAATATACTGTTTATAGGAAGGTTTAAAATAATATACTGTTTAAATAGAAAGGTTTAGAGCTTGAAAGTCAGGGACATTCATAGCTCAGTGGAAGAGCGTTCGCTCACTAAATTGGAGGTCATTGGTTCAATCCCAGCTTATGCCACATCAATTTTTAACGTTATAAATCATTTAGAGGTGAGTCGTCGTCGGGACACTACTCGATTATATAAAAGATACGTACTTCATTTCGTCCAAAATCTCATTTAAATCATTTTTAAGTCAGTATTTATGACTTGAACACGTTGTTCTGCGTCCATTATTAGTGAACGAAACATCTTAACTAAATATTAAGCGTAAATACGTGTAAACGCTTAAAAAAATTAAGTCACTTAACGTTTAGTTAAAATTTAGTTAACCACTTAACAAGTTAGTACATGTAAATCGGCCTTTACAATTTACAACTACACAAACGCATTTGAAAGTGTAATAAGTAATAATATTAAATTGATTTTTTTTTTGGAGAAATGGGCGATGCTTTTTATGTAAAGATTGTGCTTTAAAATGTATCAAAAAATGTTTAAATGATCATTTCAATAATTGTGTTGCATAATAAAATAAATGCACTTCTTTAGATTGTTACACCTCTTATAAAAAAAAACAGGAAGAAGTAAAAAACCTAAAGAAGGTGTACGGAATATTCTTCTTTTGACTGTTACTCCCCTTATAAAACAGCATTGTAATATTCCTCTGCCTCAAAGAACATTTTACTAAACATCCCTTTGTCTTAATAGTTATTGAACTGAGCGAAGCGAAGCTCTTATACTACACTTTGCACTTTTTTCTGATGCATACCCCTCCTGAACGGCTGAACCAAACAACACAACATTTGTCACGGTCATAGGGACCAACCACAGGAAGGTATAAATCTGAAATGGTCCAAAGTGGTACACAGGAGTACAGGGTACAAAATGTTTCTCTTGAACGGCTGAGCCAATCCCCTCAAAACTCGGCATGGTCATAGGGACCAACCACAGGAAGGTATAAATCTGAAATGGTCCAAATTGGTACACAGGGGTACAGGTTACAAAATTTTTCTCCAGAACGGCTGAGCCAATCCCCTCAAAACTCAGCACGGTCATAGGGACCAACCACAGGAAGGTATAAATCTGTAATGGTCCTAATTGGTACAGGGGGGTAAGGGGTACAAAGGTTAAAGTAGTATATTATGCCCNGGTTTTGAAAAGTATCTACAAAACCCTAAAAAATACGTGTGGTGACGCGGGACACCCGGTAGGAAGGAAGTTTCTTACTCATTTCATTAATTATTATAAATTATAAAATCGCACTGTTAAGTTTTACTGTACTAACTTCTTATACATGGCGGAGTTAGAAAAGAGAAAAAAATTAAAACTAACTAACTATTTGTATTTAGCACAGTAAAGGCCAAATTAAAAGAAAATAATTTATTTTTCATTGGACGGAGCGTCTTGCAATAAATCATGTATTGTATATTGAGAAAAAAGTTTAAGTTGATGAGTTTATAGTTAATGCAGATGCTTGAACACGACTGTTTCCTCTGACTCCGCCGGCATATTAATTACCCCATTTAAATTTTATAAAATATATCTCTTCCCTACTAAAAAACGTCAGCTTGTATCAGGTTGAAATTTTACATGCCTGTTTCAATTGTTCTTTAGACGATGTATAAGAAGTTTTATTAAAATCGTTACGTAATAAATCTGTAAAAACGTTGTTTTCTTTATTTTAAACGTTTAGGTTCGCTTTAATTAATTTAGCGATCGTTATCACTTCATAAGTGTCAGTGCTCCTTTTACTAAAAAAAAAAAAGAAGAATGTTAGTCTCATTAAATAGATGAAGTTAAAATTTTCCCTCGTCCTAATATTCCAATTTTTAATTTGAAGCCTACGTTTACGCGAGCGTTGCGCGTGAACGCTTACCCAAGATAAAAATAAAAGCGTTGTCCAACGATCTTTGGGCATTGGTAAAATGAACATGTTTACCAAATTTCAACTAACTCGGTCATCTTTTACTCAAGTTATTGTCATCAGTAGATTTCTTGACGCTTGGTTTTGTGACGGTGATTTTCGTTGTTTTTTTTTCGGATTTACTCACGGGCTCCAGAACGTGCCATAACGAACTTCGTTCCAATAAAAAGACGTGCTATAAATATAAATTACTTTGTATTTAAGGATTCTAAAACAGATTTTTCAATTTAATTAAAAGTTTCTAGTTATATCTCCTCTATTTCAATTATAAAGTAAAATGTTATTAAAAGACTTCGCCCTTAACACACAAGTAAGCCTTTAAGCTAATCAATTAATTATTCTTGTAGAATATAAATTTATTTAATTATAAATTAAAATTTTCACTATGAATGAAAAAATATATTAATTAAATTATAGCTCAAAATGCATGAAAATATATAATGTAGGTGAGTCTTAGAAGGATCTAGATGAACGAAGCACTTGTTCGAACCTTGCAATTGGGGTATATTTTAGGCCCATTTCACTAGCCCCGTCGTAGAGAGTTCCAGCCACTGCACATTACTGTACATACATTGTACCGTCAAAGCATGTATAGTGTGGTCAGGAATAAACATCAGAACACCAAGCGGTCATACATATGCCCTTATCTTATCTACCGCTATTGACTCCTAGATACTCGGACAAATCAGGCCACAACGGCAGAAAACCCCTTGGTACGTGCACTTGCCCTCTTCCACTGTTGATTTATAGATGTAATAAGAGCATCATGGCACGGGATCGAACCTAAAACCTTGTGTCGCCTTCGATTTATTGATAGTCGAGCAGACGGTCAAGCACCTGCAGAACCTCGTTTAGTTGAATTTTACCACTTAGAGTTCAGCCCTGCTTGAATTAAAACTAATTTATGTCATAATTTTAGTTTCGAAAAAATAAATATGTCTTGATAATTTAAAAAAAAAAACTTATATATTTTTCTCACTAGTATAGTGCTTTTTCTCTAGTACATATGACAAAATCTTTTGAAAATAAGTTTTTCAGATGAAAAACTGAGTAAAATTACAATATTTTAAAACCATCCGCTTACTTTGATATGTTAGTATGATAATAATCGTTGTTTATGTTCTGATATTTTTATTATTCTTATTTCTTATAATTATTATCGAAATGTCTTTACAGACGAATGAAAGTAAACTACAACTATTTTGCACATGCATTTGTTGCATAATTTATCCATCTTGAAACAACTTTCCCTAACCAAGTTTTTTGTATCTTCAAATTTAAAAAAGTAAATAAAATCAAATTTTAAACTTTTGTATTCTTACTCAATTTTTCTTTCAGAACAACTTTATCTACGAAAAGTTCTTACAAAATTGATAAATTATGCAAGTGCAAAGATGTTTTAGTTTACTTTCATTTGTCTGTAAGACATTTAGATAATAACTATAAGAAATTACAATAATAATAATAATAATAAACAGTGATATTTTCAAAATTTGAATTCAATTATGTATATGGGACAGAAAGCACTACTAAAATTATTAGTTGTAAGTATTTTTAACAGCACTCAAGGCAAATTTGTAATAGAAAAATAAAAGATATCAAAGTAGGAGGAGGGTTACATTATTTTGTATTCTTACTCGGTTTTTATTTTTAAACAAATCTTTACTTCNTGTTTATAGGAAGGTTTAAAATAATATACTGTTTAAATAGAAAGGTTTAGAGCTTGAAAGTCAGGGACATTCATAGCTCAGTGGAAGAGCGTTCGCTCACTAAATTGGAGGTCATTGGTTCAATCCCAGCTTATGCCACATCAATTTTTAACGTTATAAATCATTTAGAGGTGAGTCGTCGTCGGGACACTACTCGATTATATAAAAGATACGTACTTCATTTCGTCCAAAATCTCATTTAAATCATTTTTAAGTCAGTATTTATGACTTGAACACGTTGTTCTGCGTCCATTATTAGTGAACGAAACATCTTAACTAAATATTAAGCGTAAATACGTGTAAACGCTTAAAAAAATTAAGTCACTTAACGTTTAGTTAAAATTTAGTTAACCACTTAACAAGTTAGTACATGTAAATCGGCCTTTACAATTTACAACTACACAAACGCATTTGAAAGTGTAATAAGTAATAATATTAAATTGATTTTTTTTTTGGAGAAATGGGCGATGCTTTTTATGTAAAGATTGTGCTTTAAAATGTATCAAAAAATGTTTAAATGATCATTTCAATAATTGTGTTGCATAATAAAATAAATGCACTTCTTTAGATTGTTACACCTCTTATAAAAAAAAACAGGAAGAAGTAAAAAACCTAAAGAAGGTGTACGGAATATTCTTCTTTTGACTGTTACTCCCCTTATAAAACAGCATTGTAATATTCCTCTGCCTCAAAGTACATTGTACTAAACATCCCTTTGTCTTAATTTAATAGTTATTGAACTGAGTGAAGCGAAGCTCTTATACTACACTTTGCACTTTTTTCTGATGCATACTCCTCCTAAACGGCTGAACCAAACAGCACAACATTTGTCACGGTCATAGGGACCAACCACAGGAAGGTATTATGAAATGGTCCAAATTGGTACACAGGGGTGCTGGGTATAAAAGTTTTCTCCTGAACGGCTGAGCCAATCCCCTCAAAACTCGGCATGGTCATAGGGACCAACCACAGGAAGGTATAAATCTGAAATGGTCCTAATTGGTACAGGGGGGTAAGGGGTACAAAGGTTAAAGTAGTATATGCCCTTTTCATTTATAAGGGGTCATTCTATTGGTAAAATAAGAAAAAATGAAAAAAATAAATGAATATGATTAAAATACACGCCCAGCTCAACATTGCACACCTAGTTTAAGTCGTTTATATTATAAAACAATGTAGGGGAGTAACAATCTAAAGTAGTAACGATAAACGAGGATTCGCGGGGATGTGAGCACTTCCTAAGAGTGTTTTAAAACAATAGATTTAACCTTCAAGAGTGCCGCTACAATAGTTTATGCACTTGAGAAATTCCAATAACTTTACTCTCCTTTATTACCCTCAGCTATATATTTATTATCTCTAGCTTTACTTCAATCTCACACCAAAGCTACAACCAACAGCCCAATTTTATAACCTCTCAGGGACC
>KZ652741.1:79842-92947 GCA_001010745.2 Gerris buenoi | reverse complement strand
TGTTATAATATTTATTATAAGTTATATATTAATAAATAGTTTTATTTATTTTATTGTATACATTTTCATGTTTAAATAACAAACTATGTTATACATGTATGTTTTATACATGTTCATGAATTTTTATTCTTTCGAGTTTCTTCTTTTTTAAAAATAAAATAGAGAAGTAAGCGAATATATTTTTGTATAATATATTATAGTAACTTTAGACTTTAGACAATAGAGCTTGATAAAGAATATAGAATATAGATAAAGACAATATAACTTAAAAAAAGTTTCATCTAAAAAGAGAGAGAGAAAAAAAAAACATGTTTAGAAAAAGTCTGTTTATAAACTTTTTTCGTAAACGTAACCCCCCTTTTACTTTTTAATATTTAAAAAAAAAAAATTGTGTTTTTCTTATCAATTACTAAGTCACTCCAGAATATATTTTAATAAATTTATGTTTTAATCTTTGTCTGCTAATCCAGTATTATAATTAAACTTTTAGATACAAGCAAAGCGTAAGCATTTTGATCATTAAGAACGATATTCTGGAGAACGACATTTTTTATTTCACCAATTTCTGGTCAGAAAACACTAATGATCATTAGAGCGAAATATGCTTCACCAATCTGGGATTCGAACTCTCCACATATGTCTGAGTTTAAACTATATTTTAAAGGGGAGTTGCGGTTTCAGTAACCACTCGGTTACGCCGGTCCTCCCTTCAAGTAATATAGCTAATAAAGGGATTAATACTTTTCGTAGGACATTATCAAAGGATTTTCACGTAAAGTTTTCATTAAGATTTCGACTTAACAGCTGTTGATTATATGTGTCAGCCATAACTGTTTATTTGTTGTTTTGTTTTATTTTGTTGTTTTGTTGTTCGATACAAGAGCTTGGGCTGGCCAGTTACTACAGTCTTTCCCAAACGAGAGTTAGTGCGTTGAAAGCGAAGGAAAAACTAGCAAATGGGGTGGGGAGCCAATGAGAGCTCAAGATTTACTCTCTGGATAACCATAATAGAAGAAAAATGTAGTGGCTTTATTTTTTCCCTTAAAAGTTGGCCAATCTGTGAGTCACTCGATTTCACTCGCTGTCAACGCACTAACTCTCGTGTGGGACTGGCTGGATAAGTGACCGCAGAACTAGATTCGATTTCACGACCTAAGACATTTGATTTTGTTTTTGACTTATTCTCACTACCCTTAATTTTGATTTATCCTCACTATGGAACGCTGTGTGGATTAAATTACTTACCACTTTTTCTCGGCCATCACTGAATCAAGAGTACGAGGTCGTGGGTTCGATCCCTCGTCGTGATGCTGTGATTTATATGGCTTACTGATCACATCAGTAAGCCTAGTAAACAGCCACAGATCTAGTGAAATAGGCCTAAAATATGGCCTCATTGATAGGTTCTAACAAGTGGTTAGTCCTACCCTTCTAGTACTTGTACTAGGACCTCACTACTACTTCACTATCCTCACTGTCCTTAATTGACACTTCTTTAGATTATTACTCCCTTTATAAATAAAACAGAAACAGAGGGTAGAACAATCTAAAGAAGGTGCACGGAAGGTTCTTCTTTAGACTGTTACTCCTCCTATAAAAAACTGAAATGTGATTTTCCTTTGACCCAAAGTAAATTGGATCGAACATCCTTTTGTTTTAATAGTTATTTAGTCAAAGTTACTTATACATTCTAAAAAATAGTAGGGGAGTAACAATCTAAAGAAATTACCCTTAATTTACACTCTTGATCTGTCTCCTCTATCCTTAATTTTAACTCTTGACTTATCCTACATTTCAATTTAATTAAGAGACGATATCTATATAAATAGTTATAAAACTTACATTACATGACCAATTCAATCCTTATAGGTTATTCAACCCATTTCTATTTATTTACCAACTTTTTCTCTAATTAAATAATAAAAATGTAAAAATATATCCGTAAAAAAAAGTTGTTATAATATTTATTATAAGTTATATATTAATAAATAGTTTTATTTATTTTATTATATACATTTTCATGTTTAAATAACAAACTATGTTATACATGTATGTTTTATACATGTTCATGAATTTTTATTCTTTTGAGTTTCTTCTTTTTTAAAAATAAAATAGAGAAGTAAGCGAATATATTTTTGTATAATATATTATAGTAACTTTAGACTTTAGACAATAGAGCTTGATAAAGAATATAGAATATAGATAAAGACAATATAACTTAAAAAAAGTTTCATCTAAAAAGAGAGAGAGAAAAAAAAAAACATGTTTATTAAATATTCATGAGAAAAAAGGAGATTCAGACCAATATATCAAATTTCTAGTTATGAGGGAAAAGAGGAAATTGTAGAATGGATTGATTCAGGTATAATTTATAAGCCTAATAAAGAGTTCACGAACCCCTATCACAAGTGTAAATTCAACGTCCAATATAACACATATTCCCAACCCCCAAAAAATTGTGTTTTCTCTCATCGATGTTTTATGAGGCTAGACATCACAAAAATATAGAGGTGGGATCAGCGGCAAAAAAAATCGTTCTTCAAATTTATGACACGGGGTTCAATAGGTATTCAAAAAGTGGTGGAGATCACCAATAAAAACACCCGAAAGAAAAAAAACATGAATATTCTAATCGTGGTGCTTTGCAGGGAATGTGAAAAACAAACGAAAAAGCTTATTTCACACTACTGATGTAGATTTTTTGGTCGTATAACACTTGAAAGCAGGGGCAATTTTTGAGGAAAACAAACAAAACTCAACAGACATACTCCCTTTTTGCCTATAGAATTTTGAAAGCGAAGAGGTTTGTTTTGTTTTGGATATTAACTATCGGAGAATTTCGACATGAGATCGTATATCTCATTGGTTTATATATCTGTATTTTTAGTTGCAACCTTCACCTTTTTAAATCAATTAAAGGAGAAAAAATAATCGTTTTTTTAAGCTATTTAAAAGATATTTCTTTTATTTACTAATAGGGAGCCAGCGTAGCCGAGGTGCTCTAGGTACTCGCCCAGCTATTAGTGAATTAAGGCGAATCAAGGTTGTGGGTTCGATTCCGTGCCACGATGCTGTGATTTAAGTACCATACTATACTTCCTTCGGTGGTAACGTTAACAGGTAAGATGTGGGTACGTTAACAGGTAAGTGGCTGAATCTTTCCACCACGGGCTTAGTCAAATGACTAACCCCGTCTTACACGTCTAACCACTACTGCTACTATCATTACTAAGTTTACATCGATAGTGAGGAAATGCCTGAAACCTCGGATCCAAATATTGATATACCTGGTGAGTTTGAATCTTAGAGAGGTAGAAGAGGTGAGGTTATGAGTCTTACCGATAATCAAACCTCAGAGAAACTGATAGAGCCACTGACTGAACCTAGAGAGACACTGATGATAATCGAATAGATGTACAAAGTGACTGATCCCCAAGGAGGCCTGGGTGGCTCGGAGGCTAGAGCGCTTGCCGTGCGATAATACAAGTGGCCACTTCTGACCACTGCTTCGGTTCGATTCCCGGACTACCCCCCGCTCAATGTCCACCCAGCATTGCTTAAACAAACCTGGTGCCGCCACCAGGTTTCGGCCTGGAAACCATGATGATGACAATCCTGGTTGAATACAATCAAGAGGGGAGTCATGGTTAACGACAATATCTTAACACGAGTGTAAAGATGTCGGTCCCTAACCCGGTTTTGTTCAATAGGCCCACCTATGTGGCCTGCGTCTTCGGGTAAAAAAAGCCCCCGGAAATTAAAAAAAAGAAAAAAGGTAGATCCCCATCTTTTAAAAACAAAAGATGTGATAGGCGCGCAAAATAAGCTACAAAATGTAATAGAGAATAATCCTCTATGTTCAAGACAATTTGTTATATTTTTTTCAGTAGAAATTACTGGTTCGTTAATTTTTAAAAATTAACGAACTACCGCTTTCTTGTTCTATAAAAATATAAGTGTGTGTTCTCTCAGTATACAGGCAATCTCAGAAGACGTGGATGAAACAATTTTTCATTTGTAGAAATATATTTTTAAGACACAGATGAAAAAAAAAAAAAAAAAAAAAAAATCATTTTTTAAAAAGTAATGGATAAAATAAATGCTTATTACGAGTAAAATACATTTTTCTCCTGAATTAATACATATTTTAAGAATTTTCCACAAATTTCATTCCACAAGAGAATATTTTAAGCTAAATAGATATATAAAAGGTTATAAATCCAAGGTTAGATAGAAAAAAATAACAATGCCACCAAATAAAAGAAGATAAAAAAGTTTTTATCTCAAGATAAATGTATTCGAGGCAAAACAACAATTTCTCATATCTTTTTACTCAGTAGAAAACTTAAGTCGTGTAATATTTTATATTTTAAATTCTGATTCGTATTTAAAAGCTACTGCCTACGAACAATGATATATCTTTTAACCAAACTTTATATTTATAACAAACTGGTTTATAGAATTTGTTTTTTAAAATGATAAAGTATGCATTAATAAAATTGAAAGTATTACTTTAAAATCTTTTATCTTAGAAATTATTAATCCTAAATTTTAGTATTGAATAATTCTATGTCTCATCTCCGAGCTGACGCGCGATTATTGTCTAACTTCTATATTTTCGGTAATTATGACCATTTTAACATATATACGTTTCTCTGGGAGAAAGAAGAAATTCTGTAAAGCAAAAAACATTAAAAATGTGACGTTTTTAAATTATCGTACCATGAAGTTTGAATTCAACAAGAGGTTGATATGTTTTTATTTGTAGTACAATATTTTGACGATAGTCGGGCTGAAATTCCAATAAAAGACATACAACGTATGAATCGATAAAGAAACTGACTCAATCAATATAGTCTAATCATTTTATGTTTTCTGTTTCAAAAAATTCTGAGGTTTTTTTTTTTGTTTTTTTTGATCGCATCATTGAAAATTGGCGATCAACAAGATCGCGTTAATATCTATCCAAGGTCAAATGTCAACAAATTCGTTTCTTGTAAATATCTCGCTTCCTGTAGCACGGACACTGATCAAGGTGTTTATCAAAATTAAAGATAAAATTTCCCACAAAAAATCTCATTTATTTTTGACGTACAATGAACGGTTTACGGTTTACAGGGCAATGAGTATCTATCAATATCTAGTTTCCGTCGCCGTATCACTTTTAACGTATTTTTACGAATACGTGTATTTCGCTTCCTATGGCTCGGAGACAAATTATTTTATTTTTTTATCTTTCCCCCAAGGCAGCTCTACGGTGGGAACGGTTATTCTAGACCTGCGAGCAACATTTCAAATTTGCTTTGACGTAATTTGAAAATTTTCGCGCTCCCAGTGATTTAATATTTGACCAGGTCTCTAAAACTATTAAATTAGCATCGAAGATTCTCAACGATTGAATATTAAAAAGCCCTTGAAATGGTTCAACATTTGTTTGTGACTTTATACAAAAGGGATGTAAACAATGTAAATTATTTTAATGGTCGTTTTAATCATCCATTCGGGAAGAATGGCAGACAAAAATAAATTTACGACAGTAGAATAATATTTAAATTCAGTAAATAACGGTTTGAATTCAAGGGCACCACTTAGTAAATTGAATGTAAATGAATTGAACTGGCCTAATTCTTGCTACTAGTACAGGCAGAGAGCTTCATCAGATTTACTGTACCAATTCAATTAAGGCAAGCTAGAAGCCTGTTAACCCATCTATACCAACTATTGAGTAAGCATAGTAGGATACGGGACACCTATCGTAACATTAATTACATTTTCATAGCTTAACTGGACCTTTAGTCCACCAACAATCGGTCTAAAGGTAGACCTACAGCGTTAATAAGCTAATATCGTTTAATACCAACGATGTTAAGTACTTCTTTTGATTGTTACTTGGACATAATTAGTTATATAATAGTTCCTCTATCTAAATAATTATTAAGAAAAAATATGTTTAGTCTAATTTAATTTGGGACAAAGGAACATTTCACTTCTTTTTTTTTTACAAGGGGAGTAAGTGTATAAAGAAGAATATCCTGTTCACATCCTTTAGATTGTTACTACCTTCTGTTATTTTTATAAAGGAAACAAAAAGAGAAGTATCAAAGTAAAGAAGCACCATGAAAAAAGTTTCGCACCCAATTTATAGTTCATCTTCAGGGAGTACATATTTTTCTTGGGAAGATACAACACTATTCTTGCTAACTGCTCAGAATAACATGCACCTGAAGGTGATCCATCACTGGTCATGAAACGTCGGCAACTAATCACTTAATGACGCGGTCGTAACAAAACTAGAACTTTAAATCAAGAACAGTCCAATCATGTTTATAAATTACTATTGGACCAACAGGGAGCTAATTATAACCTACCGTCCAAAGTTCAATAAATTACTACGAGTAGTTTCTAATGTGGGTCGTAAAAATTCTGAACGGCAAGACACGAGACCAAAAATATTCCCTGATTTCTCCAAAAAGGATTTTAGTCCAGGAATTTATCAATTTGGAGGCAACAAAAAGAAATGTCTGTCATCAGGATTGATTACAATGATTTCATTAAATTCGGTAAGCTTGGAAGCTATAAAGTATATGAAATTATAGAGAACAAACAAAAACAGTAAAGTGGATGCATAAAGTAACATTATTCTTTGTCTTTTTCAAGAAGGCTATGTGTAGTTGGTGGGATTTTAAATTTTTTTCAGCAGAATGCTGGGAGTTTCAAAGGCATGGCAAATGTGTCAAGTTGTCTCTTTGTACAAACCCTAATGATCGCCCAACCCCTCAAACACCTTCGTCAATTGAGGCGGCTCTTGTGTCTTAGAATAAAAAGTATCCTCTCACTGTCTCTAAAAAAAAAAATTACAAAATGTACCAGACTTTTTAATGAGGTCTAGAATATTACATCGTGGTATTATACCAGTACCCCTTGCTACAAATGCTTTATACGGTTCTTAAAATAATACTATACTTTGAATTCAAGTAAAGGTTTAATTTATTAATTGAGCTGAGAATGGAATAACAAATCCCTTAGTATAGGCTTCAATTCACGATCTAAAAATCACAGGGAAGTACTTGAATATAAGTACTTTTTAGGGTTTTGTAGATTATTAAGCCCATAATATATGACTGCTTTAAATGGAAATAAAAAAATATACAACAATTTAAGCGGGAGGCCCTAAAACTCAAAGTTAAGGGTCCCTTGTTTGATCCTCCAGGGGAACACAATGTTTTTTGGTTTGTTTCCCAGTAATGACAACAAGACAAATTAAATTTGTTTGGGAAATTTTCATCGCCCTATCTTAAGGTATTTGCATGAAGATTTCAACTCCGGCTGTGAGTTCGAATCCTAGAGAAGTGAGACATATTTTCGAGTAGAAAATTTACAATTTATTAAAATTGGGAATTTCCCCCCGTTATTTTTATTGTCCATTATAAGGAATCTGCATGAATTATTTCAAAGTATTAGGACTAGTTATAGTGTGGGGAGGGGGGGGGGGGTATTTTAACTCATCTAAACCAATAAAGAATGCAAAATTTAAAAAAGTATACACGGATATGTAACCTACTCTTCAGGAACTTTTATTTGATACCCCACTCAAAATTTTTTTAAAAAAATGAATACCAAATTTTTGCGAATTACGCATACCCACCTTAAATCTTCTCTATACTTTTCCTGGGGTCAAAAAGTTACGCTAGTATTTAAAGTTTCAACTTTTTAGTCGGGTGATATGAACCAAAGAGCGACGGACGGACAGACACATCAACCTCGGCTTAAGAGATCAGAAAGATTCGAGAAGGATCTTCGCACCACCAGCCCCCCCCCCCTCTCCCCCTCCCCAAAAAAATTGTTGGCAATTAATGAGCAGAATAAAATTTTAGAAGAAAACTTTCCCTAATAATTGGGATAAAGAATCTATTTGGGCAGGTATGTAAATTTAGATATGAAAATTATATCTCTGTTTACTTAATTAATGAACAGTAACTATATGCTAGTGGAAAAGATACCTTAGAACACGAGAGATGATAAATGAAGAGAATTTGAGTAGAGTGACGTACGAAGTTAACGAATGAGATTAGAGATGTTACACCTGTTATGCAGTGACATAAAAGGCCTTATAAGAATTAATAAATCTACAAGATATAATAATTAATTATACCTACAAGATATAATGATTAAAATACATCGTTACAGTTATACAGAGGGATATCAAATGCAGAAAGATAAGGTAAAAACAAAAATTATAAAAGATAATTCTAATCAACTTACATATTAGGAGCACCAGTTAATTAAGAAACAGTGGCTTACCTGTAACAGAAATAAATACATGAACATTAGATTTATACAATCTTACACTTAAAGAACAAAGTAGGTGAATTCTTTTATCTTCATTTATTAAATAAATGTATCATCAATATAAAATTAAAAATATTTCCACAAGATAGCGCTATTTCAGCAAGGAGTTATCAAATCTTTTAAAAGTTTGTTATCAAAGCAATAGTTGTAAAAAGATAAGGCGAGTTAAATGTAAGGGTAAGGCATGAGTTCCACGCTAAATTCTTATTCAGACTGACATTCTGAAAACATTTTCGGTCATGTCCTTCCCTTTATGGTGGACAATGTGATTTTCAATATCCAAAGTACAAATATAGTTAGTATACTTAAAATCGAGTTGATAGTAGTTTATCACTTAAAAGTTTAGTTACTCAAGTATTACTCCAATTCAAAGGGGTCACCTAATAACTGATAAACTTCCAATTTACTTAATTTTGGTCTAATAACTAATATTGTAACTCAGGATCATGAAAATCACATTGTCCACCAAAAAGGGCGGGGCAAGGACGCTCTCCACTCTCCACCGATTTGTTTTTTTTTCAATGCCTATTGCCAAGTTATGTCCCAAACTAAGCCGAATAATGGTCTTAATAGGTACCAAAAGATTTACTTATACACAAAATTCTAGCATGTTGCTCGTCAGAAAGTTTTCTCCTGGACTAGTACGAGTTAGGTCAGCATGAAGAAATCAAAGCAGGTTAAATGAAAGAATCCTGGGTAGTGACACATAAATAGACGCGAAAGCAATATTTCGGAAACATAAATTTGTCCCCGGAGAAAGTAGAGATGTTATGTTGCTACAGAGAATGTTAATTTTAAAGTATAAAGCAAAATAATTTTGAACCAATAAACAAATACTATCAGTGCATGCGGATAGATATTAGGATCAGGCAAAAATATGGCCTAAACATTTTGGTAAAATATCTGGATCTGAAATCTACAAACAGTTATCTGCTTCCACAAAAAGTTACCTGCTCTCACAAACAAATACCTAAATCTAAAACCAGTTAACTGCTTCCACAAACTGTTACCTGTTCTTACAAATATATACCTGCATCCACAACCAGTTACCTGCTTCCACAAACAGTTACCTGCTCTTACAAACATATATCTACACCCACAACCAGTTAACTGCTTCTACAATGGCTATAAATACACATTTAATCCTTGCAGCAGTTTTCGA
Source organism: Gerris buenoi (assembly GCA_001010745.2). Classification (NCBI taxonomy): domain Eukaryota; kingdom Metazoa; phylum Arthropoda; class Insecta; order Hemiptera; family Gerridae; genus Gerris; species Gerris buenoi. Next base: position 83,436 of record KZ652741.1, on the reverse strand, counting down.
AATCTGATTCTTAATTAGCAACAGCTTTGAATCCACGGTAACCTTAATAAGAGTTATCTAAGAAATATTGAAAAACATTTTAATCCTGAATCATTTTATTAAACAAAAAGTAAAATATGATCTATCTATATTATTAAAAAAGTTTTGTAAACAAACAATTTCAGAGAGAGAGTGATATATAACTGTTTGATAAGAGTGCGTTAGGAGATAAGGGGGGAGAAAGGTAAACAAGCAAGTTCAGAGAGAGAGAGAGTGATATATAACTGTTTGATAAGAGCGCGATAGAGATAAGTGGGAGGTTCTCCGGTGGAGAAAGGGGAGGTTCTCATAGTAAATTCCGCTCAAGAATGACACGGGGAACTGTCATTCCTGAGACAATAAACAAAACACGGGCGATGTAATAAAGAAGCCTGTTTCACCTTACTCGGTGCAATGAGTAACTTTCCTCCCTATAATCTAGGGAGGAAAGTTTTCTCTCATCTGGAGATAATAGTAATTTATACACCTAGGGAGTAAAGAGAGCTATTATATCCTATGACCGAATAAGTTGGTTCTTGAGGCGAAGTCGAATGAACCATTGTCCCTAACTCCCAAGGCAAAGCCGAGGGAATAATGCTAATTAGCTCCCGATAGAGATAATTATTGCGAGGGGAATTATAGCACTTTACCCGAGGTACATACAATATTTTATTTCCAGAAGGGAGAAAATAAATAAACTTGCATACAATTTGATAATAAACAAATAGGCTTTGCTATACTTCTATAAAAATAGCATTAATATACATTAAATTAATAACAAATACATAAATTGAAATATATATTTAACAATAAAACTACACACTTGTTATGTTAATAAAAGTTTGACATAAAAGTGGTGACGTATTTTGAAACAGTTATTCAACATCATTGACAAACGCATCTTCATCCATTTCCCAGTTTTTAATTTATTATTTTAATAAATAAAAATAATTGTTAGCACTTAAGCTAACTTCTTGTAGCTTGCTTCTTTAATTGCAGATATAAGAGATTCAATATTAAAAACAAATAAGAATTGCAATGAAACTCTATTAGTAGGTTATTTAGAAGCAGGTTACGAATAAGGTCGAAAAAGCAGTGTCGCCAACCTGACTTCAACAACTTTACTACATTAGCCATTCATTCTTTACTATTTATAAAATAATTAAGTTGACAATCCTTCTTTTTCTCCCTACTGTTTGAGTTCAGGGAAGAATAGACTTACTTCAGTCTCTCTAAACTAATCCAAAATCATAACTATTTCTCCCTACTGGAGATAAACACTATTTTTTTGGAACGAAATTCCTTATTGCACGTTCTGGCGCCCAAGAGTTAATCCGAAAAAACGACCAATATCATCGTTACAAAATCACCGTCACAAAACCAAGCGTCACGAAATCTACCGATGACGATAACTTGAGTAAAAGTTTACCGAGTTACCTAGTTGAAATTTGGTACACTTGCGCATAATTTTACCAATACCTAGGCTGAGTTCATGTAAAAAAGTTATTCGCTCAAGTGTTTATGCGAAACGCTCGCGTAAACACTTAACGTAAGGTTCAAAGCGTTAACTTAACGTAAGCTTCAAAATTAAAACTGAAATTTTTGAAAGGGAAAAAATTTTTTACTTTATCTATTTAATAAGAAAAACAACTTTTATATATATATATATTTTTTTTAATTGAAACGAACAACGACACTGCTACGAAGTGATAATGATCGCTTAATTTATTATAGCGGACCTGATCGTTAAAAACAGAGAAAACAACGTTTTTACAGATATCTTACGTTTTAACGTAATGATTTAAATAAATATTTCTATACATCACCTATAGTAAAATTGAAACAGGCATGTAAAATTTCAACCTGATACAAGCAAAAGTTTTTGTGTGTTTGTGATTTATATATTTTATTATAATAATTAATTGCCGTAGTACGCCGTCAGAGTCTGAGGGAACAGTATTTCGTCTCTACTACCACTATCTAATACTTAATTTAAAGAGTTAATCTATGTTAAATTAGATGGATTCGAGGTAAAATCGAGATGGAATAATGGTTGGCAGCGTTTCATATTAATGTTTATTCAGTAGCGTTAGGGAAAACCAACAAAGGTTGGAACCTTTTGGCAATTAGTAGAATATTAATTGTCCTAATAATTAAATTATACTGGAAATAATAAACTTTTGTATTTTGATGTTTGAGGTAACGTTCTATACATTTATGTTATTAATACATAGTCAATCAGGCGGTCATACACTGGTTATTACTGGAATAGTTAACATTGTTTAATTGGTCATTAAAGTACAATAACCTATAAATATGTATTACAGATTGAATTCAACAGCAACCTAAATTTGGATATTATCAGTTAATAATGTTGACTACTTTAATTGGTTTAAATCGATCCGTATGAAATCATAGCTGTATAGGTAAGTAGTTTGAATTCATATATTATGTAAACTTATGTCCCTTTTATGGTATATGAAAATAAAGATCACAAAAATTTTGACCCCACCACCCCATTGATGAGTATCAATTTAGCAAAATTTAAAGAGCGCATACGGTTTACATTAATCGGTGGCTATCTGCAGGTTACTTTTGACAAGCCATCAAACTTTCATAAAAATCGGATGTGTGCTTTTGATGGTACGTAAGTAAACGTAAGTATGTTTGTGCGCAAACGTATGTTGTGTGAAAGAGAAACAAATAGGAGCTGATGGTTGAAACTATGGGATCAACAATGGCCAAAGTATGTTATTAAATTTTTATTAAAATCGGACGAGTAGTTATAAGATGTATAGGTCCACAAAAATTGACCGACAGAAAATCACGGAACTAAAAATATTTCCTGATGTATGAAACGGATTTCTATCTTGGAATTCTTGAAATTGGAGACAAAGTATTTTTGTTCTTCAGAATGATCACATAGCTTCCGTTTATACCTTCGGTATGCTCGGAAGCAATATAGAGCAAATGTAATAAAGGAAGAAATTCATTTTTAATTAATGTGCAGAAGGTTGAACTATTTTGGCACCATCTAACTGGGCTCTAACTTTCACATTTGATTTAAATTTTAGCAAACTCAGGCAAGTCATTTCCAATTTATGTTCAGCCAATCACACACTGATATATACACTAATACAATATAAATACTCTGCCAATTAATGTGGCACATAGCTTCCTCGCAAAGAAAAGACCAAATTAAGAAAAATACCATAAATATCAAAAAGTTGAAACCGCGCGGCACTGTTCCAGTAAATATTTAATAAAATCGGAGAAGTTTAAACATTTGTTAAAGAAACAAAGCCTCCAACAAGCGCCAAAAGTTAGCGCATCTATAATTTATTTAATAAAAAACATAAAACTGCAATCAAATCGTAGAAACTTCTGTACAAAGGCCGGGTCACACCTGTCCGCACCGTGCGCGCACCGTATGACGGCCGTGTGTTGGGCAACACTCGGTGAGGAATAAACCTAAGGAAATGTAAGGCATGGTCCACACCTTTCCGCACCGTGCTCTCACCGACATTTGGATTATTTTTGTTTACTTTTGACATTTCCTTAGGACAACACACGGCC
>KZ652741.1:29398-76657 GCA_001010745.2 Gerris buenoi | reverse complement strand
AAAAAAACCTGTTTATACAGAAGTTTCTACGATTTGGTTGCAGTTTCATATTTGTTTATTAAATAAATTATAGATGTGCTAACTTTTGGTGCTTGTTGGAGGCTTTGTTTCTTCAACGAATGTTTAAATTTCCCCGACATTATTAAATATTTACTGGAACAGTGCCACGCGGTTTCAAAATTTTTGATATTTAAGTATTTTTCTTAATTTGGTCTTTTCTTTGCGAGGAAGCTATGTGCCACATTAATTGGTAGAATATTTTAACGCTTTTTTAAAGAAGAAATGTTTATTTGGGAAACAAAACAAATTGTTATTTCAGAATTATCCCAATCTGTTAGCTTCGTTAAGCAGAAAAAAGGTCATAACTTTTAATTAATTTTAATAACCTTAAAGAAAAACGTGTATATAATCCTTTGAAGTCGGGGGGATAAAACATTCTGAAGGTTGTGTCGGAAAAAATAAACTGATTATTATATAAATAATAGATAGGGTTCAAATGTGAAAAATTTTAATTATATGACAACAACATTTTTTTTTTTAACTTCTTTTGCATATGCAATAAAAAGGGAGGAATGAAATTAAAATCGTTATGAGATTATTTTTATGTGAAGAAATACAAAGAGCAGATAATACAGATGGATTTATATTCCCACTCAGTCCAACAGGAAGGGATAATTTGTTAGAAAGGGGGCCTTCTAAACCAGAATAAAGTTTTATATTTCAATTTATTATCTGACCGCAAAGAGGCTTAAGATGAAATTAATCTGCTTTTCTCTCCAGCTTAAAGATCATCACCCAGCAGTGTAAAATAATTTACAGTAGAAAATCAAACAAAACCGTGAAAAATTAAATTTATAAGTCGTCCTAACAATATAGAAACATTTTGAAAATATAATATGTTTTAATAACTAGATGGACGTAGGGTATAAGGTTAGCTTGTGGAGAGTCAATATGGATAAGGATAGCTTAGGAGTGCGGAAAATGGATGAGAACGAAACACGTATACTCACAAATGTACATTCCTCCTGATTAGTTATACAAATTATGCCAGGCTGTGGAGAGTCAATATGGATGAGAATTGGCTCAGGAGCGACGATAATAGAAGAGGATGACGCAATGTATACTCACAAGTGTAACTTCCACCTGATTAATTATAGAAATGAGGTTAGCTTGTGGAGAGTCAATATGGATGAGAATAGAGTAGAAGGGGATGACACATTTCTACTCACAAGTGCATCTCCCTCCTGATTAATTATAGAAATGAGGTCAGTCTATGGAGAGCCAATATAGATGAGAATAGCTCAGGAGTACAGAGAATGGAATAGGATGAAACACGTCTACTCAAAAATGCACCTTCCAACTGATTAATTATATAGAAATGAGGACAGTCTGGATGGAGAGCCAATATGGATGAGAATAGCTTAGGAGTATAAAGAATGGAATAGGATGAAAAACGTCTACTTAAAAATGTATCTTCCATCTGATTAATTATAGAAATGAGGTCAGTCTATAGAGAGCCAACATGGATGAGAATAGCTCAGGAGTACAGAGAATGGAATAGGATGAAACGCATCAACTCAAAATTATACCTTCCACCTAATTAATTATGGAAATGATTTCAGCCAGTGTAGAGTCAATATGGATAAAAATAGCTCAGGAGTACAGACAGTGGAATAGGACGAAACACGTCTACTTACAAATATAAATAATATAATAATAAATAATAAAAAATATAATAATATAGAAATATAAATAATCATGTTAATAACAATAATAAATAAATAATTATAATAGCCTGCCATAGTACAGGCACAGAAACCTGATTTCTAAAACGTATTTTTATCTTGGGATTTTCGGAATCAGTGACATAAAAAAAATGTTGTTCTTCATAACGATCACATAGCTTCCGTTACCTTCGGTAAGCTTGGAAGCAATATAGAATTTCTTGATTTAGATTTACCGTCTATCGGAAATAAAGTCTGTCTTTGAGGCATAAAGAAAGAATTACGAAGGTAACAAATATCAGGAGGTATATTACAGGAGTAAATATTACATCATTTCTGATTTTATACAGGGTTTTTACATTTTTGACAAGGGTTGACAATATTGACAATACAAAGGCAAACAGGTAACAAGGTAAATAAGATTAAAATTTTAGATTTAAATAAAGTTGCCAAGAAAGTGCTTTTAGTACACACAAAGGCTCTGCAGGCAATTTAGCAATTCCACAAATAAAACCCCAAGTCTCTGATATAAAGAATTTACTACAGTCGTTCAACTACGCTCGTTCAATTATGTGCATGTGCAGGTTTTTCCCCCCACAATTTATTTGGTTAACTTCAATTATGGCAGCTAAATAATTTATTACAACAATTATAATTAGATTAAATTTCGAAAATTAAAATAAAATGGATAAACTTATCAAAATAACATTACATCACACATAACGGAATCTCTGTCGGTGAAGAAAATGTAAAGTTTTACACCTTTAGAATAGCATAAACGTATCTCCCATTCGTTGACAAAAGGATAGAGAAGTTTTGGGGGAAAAGTTTGTGCGAAATTCAGAATGGTTGGGGTAAAGAGAACAATGAAACCTGTCCTTTATAAGGTTTCAGATAATGGAAGGGACTAGAGACAGCCCAACAGATACTCTACCTACTCAAATACCCGCACATAGATATGCTAAACAGATATTCACAACTATAGATATACACTGTACTCTACAATATACTCTAAAGAGCCATGACAAATATCTGCAATAGCTACTAAAGTATTAGAGAACTGTGTACGTGTTGCGGTTTATAATCTATGTTCTTCACAATATCTGCTATAGCTACTAAAGTATTAGAGAACTGTGTACGTGTTGCGGTTTATTATCTATTTTCTTCCCAATATCTGCAATAGCTACTAAAGTATTAGAGAACAGTGTACATGTTGCGGTTTATTATCTATCTCTTTACAATATCTGCTATAGCTACTAAAATATTAGAGTACTGTGTACATGTTGCGGTTTATAATCTATCACTTTACAATATCTACCATAGCTACTTAAGTATTAGAGAACAGTGTACATTTTGCGGTATATAACCTGTCTCTTCACAATATCTGTTAAACAAATATATTGTGAAAAAGTAGATTCTATATAGTTACATATTACTATATTATATCCTGACTGGCTTCTTATCCTTCGTTAAAGAGTTAATTTTAATATACTATTTCAATTTGAAAGATTTATCAACTAGCGTCAAAGAAAGATTTTAAATTTCTTTTTTTAATCTAGAATACCTAAATGCTTCCCCCTCCCCTCAGATAAAATAAAATATAATTTTTAAACTTAATTCCGACTACTGACAAAGCAAATTTAAATGTTATCTTTCCAATAATCCAAGATAACTTTTAATTCTCAAATTTTCAATTACATAATAATGACCACCATCTTGAATCAAAATAGTCGATTGGAAAACTCCTCGACTATTTTGATTAGAAATAATTTTTTAACTCTTATTTGCTTTTTGAACGAAAAATTGGGCATTTTATGTAATTTCATAATGTATCAAATGTTTGCGGTGTCTTACTATTTTTATTTTTATTTTTGTATTGTTAATATTACTTATTGTTAATATTTATATGTTATAGTACTTCTTCTGACTTTTGTTTGTTCCAAAATTGTCCTTTACCTTTGGGTAGTTATTGTTGTTTAATTGTTCAACTTGTTGCAAACTACAATGGTCCCATCTGAATGAGTTTTCTAGAAGATATTCTTAGAGATTTAGTCCATTGTTAAATAAAAAAAATAATTGTTTGGGAACCTCTTTTAATCACCCAACTTTGGTACTATCCATCATTTTATTCTAAATGAAAAAAATTACCTCAACTTTAATAATGTCTCTTGTAGTGATAGATGCAGAATTTAGGTGTTAAAATATCGCTTTTTTTTACTTTCTCCAAAAAAAAGAAATTTTTGAGATGACACAAAAATTCAGTTTTGAGATTTTGATGGTTATGGTTTNTTTTTTTTTTTTTTTTTTTTTTTTAATGTCTGTCTGTTGTATTGTAGTTTATAGTCTATGCAGACGCGTGGGGCCTTATCTACAGGGCCCATTTTAACGAAATTTGGTATATATTCTTAGAAAAAATATACCCCAAGGAAAATAAGAGGAAGGATTTTTAGCTCTAAATTTGGGGACGCTACTTCCCAAAACTCTGAAAATAAGAAAAGAAAAAAAATATTTCTCGAAAACGGTTACGACAATTTTGATTTAAAAAAAATAGAGACTTGCTTAATCTGTAATATATAATCCAACAATGAATTATTACCAAACCTATCATCCCTTTTTATATTATTAGTTGACTACTATTATTATTATTTTATTATTATTATTATTATTACTATTATTACTACTACTGTTATTATTATTGGCTTATTATTTTAAACTTATATATCTTATGTTCTAAACTATTCACGCCAAAAGGATTAGTCAATGGACTAAACCCTTTCAATGTTATTCACCGCCCAAAAAACAAATGTCAATAATAACACTAATAACATTGTAATTTATGAAGTTGTGTTAATCAATAAAAAAATTTAAAAAATTCAAAAAAAAAAAAAAATCTAAAAAGCAGTCTGTTTTCGATATATTACGATATACCTAAGTCGTTTTCCCGGGGAAAATCTAGTTCCTGAGAAAATAGCGTTAAACATGGACGGAGAGAGGCCGGGTTTTATTCCCCGCCGAAAATAAGTTATTTTTATGATACATTTTTATACAGAATTCAATAATAATTCAATTTACCTGCGAAAACTCGAAAAACTAATATGAATGGATAACACTGGGCTAAGTAATTATGAACTCGTATACGTGAAAGTTTGTTTGAGCTGTCTCTGACCGATTTTTTCTAAAGACACGGGAAAAAGCTAGACATTTGAATTATATATATATATTTTAGTATTTCGGAAGATTCACCATAAAATTTTAATTTTCTTCTGATTGGCTTTTTTTAACAGTGAAGTCTCGCTAATCCAGATTTGATGCGACTGATCAGCAGTGATCCGGCACTGTCTAGATCACTGAAAGTCTGTAAAATTGGTTTTATGTGGGTAAAATTGATGGCTATAGACTCATCTTAGGTCTACTTTTTAAACCTAAAAATTAATTAATGATAAAAAAAACTTAAAATCTTATTGATATAAATTCAAAGTTTAATGATTACACATTATTAGAAAATTATTGAAGTTTCATCTTAAATATAAAATTAATATCGTGTAAAAACCTTGTTTCCTTTATTAATTGTTTATTTTAGGAAACTGAAATTGCAACGCTTAATGATTGAACCTTCTGAGTACTGCAACCTTTGCGTCAAAAGTTTAATATTGAAATTTCGAAAAGCTTGCCCTTAGGGCTCTCATTTCCTTGAATATCTAATACCTACCCCAAATTACTTTAATGTTTAAATATTCCCTTGTCTTAATATTTAATTGGACTAAGTGATATCACCTTTAGATCCAAAAGTGTAGTGTTCCTTCGTCCCAAAGTTCATTTGGACTAATCTGTTGGTGATAATAGTAATTTAGACAAAGGATGTCCTCATAATTGGAAAACCAGTATAACCAATTAGGGGTCATTTTGACAATTCTGAGAAAACCTTTATGCCCAAAATTTATTTTCAAAAAGTAACTATGGTGACTTATAAATTAAAACATGGCGGTCAAGCAGCCCTAATTAATTGATGCTATCAAAGGGAAGCATTAGTTTTCTGTATACCAATGTGGTATTCCCAAAACATATATAACAGCTTAAAATGCATTTGTAAGTACTAAAAGTAATAGTAACTATTGCGATTTTAAATTAACAAACGCACTATGATTTTTAAAGAGAATTGTATGACAGAGGCCTACTTCAGAAGACGCGGAGACGAACTTGAGATTATAAAGAAATGATTCTGTTAACTAAAAAACACTGAAACTCCCCTTTCTTTAGATGCGTAGAAAGTGATTCTTTACGTACTTGTATTCATTGCGCATGGGCATCTCATAATTCAGAAGAATTATTCTTTTTTTCCGCCCTAGGGGGGTAAAAAAATAATTCTTAACCTTAACGCACGATTAGCGAGTTTGTTTACATTTAACAAAACTAATTTGCAGTTTGTTTAATTAAAGTATCAATCTGTTTATATTGAGTTTTAAGTGAAAAACAATTGTTGATTTATGTCATTATGAAAAAAATTAGGAGAATAATACGCCTCCCGAAATAATTAATTTGGCACAATAAATACAACTAATGAATTAAAGTCATCTTTATCATAACAGAAATACAAACTTACATACATGAAGTATATTAAATATTTATTCTGTATTTATTATTAAAATCTTACAGTCGTAGATAATGGATACGGTACGCAACTCGTGCAAAAACGGCATTTTGCATTGCTCGTGTGGTTTTACTACCCTCGCTGTCGGTGCAATCGCCACACTCGCATGCAATATGCTACTTTCCACACTAGACGTAGACGCGTAATGTAATATTGTGAGGTTGGAGATTTTTTAATTATTAGGAGTGCAAGTAATAAAATTTTTCAAATAGCGGACAGTGAAAGTGTTTCATTTTAAAAAATAACCCAATAAACACTTTTCCCCTAGAACCCTAATTTACTTGTAAATGAGTACATAAAATATAATATTTATGCTTATAATACATTTATTCGTCAAAGGTTTTATATTTAAATATCGGATTAACCCAATTTCCACATAAATGCTTTAAGAGTAAATGTAACTCTTGATTCGAGGCTGAAAGAGAGTGTTTATGAGCTGATGTAATTAAATGGAAAATTAATTAATTATATTACATAATTAGTCACAGTGAATAAATAATAATTACTCACACTTCCTATATCCTTCCTTTTTTAAAAAAAATAAATAAAAAAATACAGTAACCCAATAAAATTGGATCCAATTATAACCTGTGAAATTTCCCTTCCTCATATATTCTCGAATTATTTTTCGAAAAATTGGGTAGGGAGAGGCTAATCGATCAGCCAGTTTCAAATCGTTAGTGGGGTGGACCCCGTGACACGAGGAGAGTGAGGTTATGGTGACGGATCCCCTGTATAGAAGGAAAGGGAGGGGTTAGATTTAACGCTATGTAAAGCACCCATTGACCCCTCCCCCCTCTCTGACACAGATAAATCATTGTTCTCTATCCGTCCCCTCCCCCCTTGTGAAAGCTTCGGCTGTAAACCGATTGGAGGTTCCTGTATTCGGGAGGTTCCTCTGCTTGGGACATTCCTCGTTCCAGGACCCCATGGTCAGACCCTGGATGGACGGATTTATTGCAACCGGATTTGATTCCCGTCTATACTAATCACCACCTCCCCTGTACCATCTATTTCAGGAATACATCCCTCCCCCGCATCCTACGTAGCTCATCATTTACAATAATTATTCTGAACTGTGAACAAGACCGAAGCTTTTTTTCCTCTCTTTAAAATGAAAAGAAATACTAGTTAAATAGGTTATTTAGCAATTAAAAACCATTAATCTTCTTGCAAATTCAATATTTTGTAGGGTAGACATAATAACATTATCTAGGGAATTTAAGAAATGGAATAAACTTGTAAAATGTAAATCCTAAATTCTAATATAAAGATTTAACTCACTAAGACTAAGTATCAATTAATGTATTTTGAATAAGGTTTACAGCAAAGATAGATTTCTATGATTATAATTGATAGCGATAGTTCAGAAAATGTTTAACACATTGTGGCAAATCCCTATCAAAAGGCAACTGTTCTTCATTTAGATGTAACTGTTATTTATTGTTTAGATTTGTTTATAGATATGTAAACAGTGGTTGTCAAAAAGGTCAGTAGTCATGGAAAAATGCACATGATATTAATTGTTTGCACGTGCACACTAAACAAATCTTCTGTTTCTCTGATAGCTGAAAACAACTAATGTTTACTTTCTCATGATATGCTATGCATGTCTATGCAACATATTATCAAGTTATTTCATGATCGATAGTGTGTCTTTTAAGCCTAAAATGCTTAAAATCGTACTGATCTGGGTTTTCATTATGTTAATTAAGACAATTTTTTTAAAGACATGTCCTGAATGTCTAACGGGAACGGCAAATATATATTCCACATTTAATTGCGTAAATTCCACTTAATTTCTCTTCAGAAGAGTTATTTTTTCTGAATTAAAAGTTTATTAAGTTATGTTTTTATTTATTAGGATTGTTAAGGCCCCCATACACGGTCAAATTTAATTGTCAAGCCAAAATTGATCAAAAGATTGTCAAACAAATTTGAGACTCTGCGAGTCCCACACACTACATATGCAAGTTTGTCAAACTTGCGAGTGTCGGCAAGTAATGTGTGAGCCTCAATACTGGCATAATTTTATGAGGATGGATGAGAAAAAATTATAATTAGTATCAGTGGTTATCTAACACTTAACTAATCTCTTATTGACTTAACTGCTCTGACGGATGGAAATGAACTAAATGTTTGTCATTTTGGCTTCATGGACAACACACCGTCAAGCTTAGTTGACAAGTCTCAGTCATCAAACCACTTTTCTGACAAAATCATAAAAGTATCAAACTCTCAAACTTCACCCACACACGATCCAACTTACTTGCAAGCTGGCTTGACAAGCCAAGTTTGTTAAGTAAATTTGATCGTGTAAGTGGACCTTTATACTAAAGGCCCCCATACACGATCAAATTTGTTTTGTCAAGCAAGTTTGATCGAGACGCCCTGTGTACACCACATCAAGCATCAAGCCATCCAACTCATAAACGTCACTCATACACCATACACCGTCAAACTAACTTGTCAAGCATGTTTGACATGCAAGTTTTATCAAGACGCCCTATGTACACCACATCAAGCTATCCAACTCAAAAATCCCTTAGAACGTCAAACAAGCTTGACAAGCCAAGTTTGATCATGTACGTGGTCAAGGCTATAACGCTTCTCTAACTTTCAGCAGTAGTTTAATTTATAAAATAAATAACTGGAATTACGTCAAACCGTGTCTATAATCAGGAAATATTATGTTGATATTGTTCAATATTGCAAGTAATTTGACTAAAATTACCTCTTGAACAAATGGCTGAATAAGCTTGTTATGTTAGGGTTAAAGCAAACTACCTTTCAGTATGAATAATGGAATTTCCGGATAGCCTAGACTCTAGACAAACAACTTATAATAATCCACAAAAGAGCAGACCCTTGCAGTCCAGTTTTTCACAAAAATCACATATCCCTATATATTTGTATATTCAAAACTGATTTAGATAATCTTGGCTGCTGTAATAAAAGTCAGTTATTATTGTATCAATAGTTACGGGTGTTCGTTACTATTATTTTATACAGTTTGTTTTGGTTTCGCAGTTTCATTTTATAGTTTAGAAGAGAAATTAACAAACTTTGATGTCATCTCCAATTTTCCATTTAGTGTAGCCAGTCTGTTTATCATGTTACATACTAACATGACTATCACCATATATTTCGAATGCTATATTAAAATAATATACTACGATAATGATTAAATTAATAGTAATGTCTGCCATATAAGATGTTAACCAAATTCATCCCTAACGGGGAAATGTGGGTAAACTAAACAAATACTGGGGATTGAGCCCAGACGAACTTTCTGGAATTTGGAAGTTAATTCTTGGAAAAAGGCTTGACTTTTCCAAGAGGGTTGTAAGCAAATATTTATAAAAGATCACTTCAATTTAAACTGGGAGGATAGGGAAGGGAGGTGGGGGTAGACGGGGAAAATACCACTGGTATTCCGGGAAAATTAACATTTAAAAATCCTCCCTAGTAGACAGAATCAAATAGTAATTAATGATTTTTGGTTTCTGTACTAAGTATAAAAAGAAACCTTATATAACGGCTCTGTCTGTCTGTATGTCTGTCCGTTGCTTGTTTCAATTCATAAACTACTATAGCTAGGAACATGAAATTCGGTACACAGGTGCATATCGGCATTTGTGACGACTGGGCACTTTTTAGATTTTTCACACATAACATTTTCAAGATGGTGGCCAATATGGCAGGTGACTAAAAAAATGTTTTTAGTCACCATGACATTTTACCCATCAAATTAAAGGTCTTAAAATTAAGAAATAGATATGCAACTATTTCACTTAATAATTGTAACTTAATCGTACAGAAACCGATTAAAAAGGCGATTATCGACTTACGACCGATCTGGCGCCGCCTTCGATCTAGTTTTTTTACGTGAAGCGCTCCCTACTTGATTGAAAATTAAAATTGTAACTGATTCGTGGAAAGGGGGTATAGCAATATGGGAAATGAAGAAATCTTTGGCATAAATACATTTCTCTCAAGTGAAATTATTTTAATGGTTTTCAACTATATTTTATAAACTTATAAAATTAAAAAAAAAGTCAGCCAATTAGTCTAGCGCATACCTTGCTCACGTTGTATTTGTATTTTCTATACTTTATTGATTTTGTACTTTTACAACCAATTATTGTGGTGACATTGATTAAATATTTCAATTTTTAAGTTTTTTGGTAGTTTTCTTACTACCGAAAGATTAAATTTTGAATTGTTTGATTAAATAAGTATGTGGTTTAACCACCTCTAAATAGCTTATAAATACAAAGTAATTTTAACAAATTTTATTTAATTCTTTTAAAATCTTAATAATTTTTTGCTTTCAGAAAGAGATATAAAAAGAAGAAGTTTGTTAAACTTATTTTCTCCCTTTTACAATACATGTGAATGTGATACTGTTATTTTATTTCATTTTTTTTAAATATATTTTTTTTTTATGTATCAGTTAAGAGCTTTTAGGTTAATTGGAAAGTTTTAATTTAAAGCCTGTTTGATATTTCTTTTCATCTCTTTGCATATCGAGGGCAATATCATGAAGATTATTCAGATTAGAACATATATATATCTATTCAATCTTTCTATCACCACTAAAAAATCTATATTATGCTTATATTGATACTGGGTATAAGAATTCAAATGATAGTGGGAAATCTTTTCCTTACACATTCGTGTTTGTTCCATATTTATTTGTGAAAAAAAATAAAAATAAAATAAATAAATAAATACAATAATAATAATTTAAATTCTATAAACAAAAGACCTTTTATTATGAATTCTTTATAGCTTTAATGAATAGTAATATATATATTTATTTAGTGAATATAATTAAACCAAAAAAAGAAAATATTTTAGGTTTCCAAGACTAACAAGACAGAAATGTGTTTCGTACATAAGGCGGCTTTCACACTGCGTGCGAGACCGAATGAGGCCGATTCCATTTGAGAAGCAAATACGTGTATTAGCATTGATCTATTCACATTAAACGCTGAGTGAGACCAGACCGAGCGGGACTGAGCGAGACCAAACCGACTCGGGCGTTTTTTTTCGAGCGTTTTTATTAGCTAAGCGTTTTCAGTGACCGAAAACGCTTTTCGGCGGCCGAAAACCCTTAGCTAACAAAAACGCTCGAAAAAAAACGCCCGAGTCGGCTTGGTCTCGCTCGAGCCGGTCTCGATCGGCGTTTAAAGTAAATAGACCCATGCTAATACATGTATTTGCTTCTCAAACGGAATCGGCCTCATTCGGTCTCACACGCAGTGTGAAAGCCGCCTAAGGGAACATTTATGGTTCCGTGTCTGTCAGTCAGTCACTCGATTTTTGCGAACCAACACATCTTAAAAACTAATTTGGATGGTTGGTGGTAGATTTCACTAAATTGATACTTTAATATGTGTAAAAAATCAAAACAGTTTTTACAGTTTTAAAAATCGGAGTAAATGTACTATAAATATATCAAATAAATTATTAGTGGACAATAATAGGTTTTAATAAGTGTAAGTAGTATGTATAAAATAGAACGCGAGAAAGCTATATGCCACACTAATTGTCAGAGTATTTTAAAAGCTTTAATAAACCAACGACTTTAAGCTTTGACAAATTTAAAGATAAAATAAATTCACATGTCCTTTAAACCGCTATCAACCTGTAACAAAGAATTTGTGTGAATAAATTGTCCACACAAATTGCTTATGCAAATGATTAATCATGTTAATCTGTGACATTAACTAGTATATTTAAAATAGAACATATTCCTTTCATTTTTTTTAACCAATTTTCTATTAACATGATAGAAAAACGCAGAGTTAATAGAAAATGTAGGACTAAATAACACTATTGTCACAAATTAAAATGATTAATCCTCTTAAACATCTGTCTAAGCAAGTGGACAATTTATTCACACAAATTCTATGTTACAGGTTGATAGCGGTTTAAGGGAGGAATATTTAACCTTTCAAACAATGTTTGTCTTCTCGTCGACATCACTAACGTTAACATTTGGAATCCCCTCTGTTTTCAGTCAGGGCTTGGAAAATATCCAGTGTTGAAAAGCGAGTTTTAAAAGCAACCGACATGTTCACCAATGTAACAAACATGTTACAACAGAAGTTTTCGTAACGCAGAAAAAACCCTTCTTGCAAACTAAAACATGCTAAAAGGGAGGTTTATTATCCAGAACAACAAAACACTGCGCCTGAAAATCACGAAAGCTTGGAATTAATGCAGCAAAGGGTTGTGTGGGTGAGAAGGGATTTTCCATCCCTCGAAAACGGAACTTTATCGCTAAACATCTGTGGATTTTTGACTTTAAACAAACCGGAAAATGTACTACCGGGGATTTCGTTATAAAACATCCGGTTAATTAATCAATTAAAATGTTAGTATAAGAGCAATTAAAGAATTAACTATTGATTTTATTAATAAAAATCCCCCACTTATTCAAATATAGTATTAATTAAATCCTAATGAAATAAACAGAATAAAGAAATAATCGAAACGAGAAAACTCAGACCTAAAAACGTGTAAATCCATCAAAATCTCAGAATCGAATTTTCGCACTATACAATACTTTCTCTTTGTATGAAAAAGTAAAAATTTAAGATACTTTATTTAAGATTTATTAAGACTTCTACGCCTTCTATCTGTAATTCAATATTTATTTGTATAAATGAGAAAATTAATAAAATTAATAACATTTTTATTAATCAATTAGGTACACCCTTCTAAATTTCAAGAGAGATTCTAAAGATGGTTGTTGAGGTGTAAGTAAAGAATGAAAACACTAATTCATTAAGCGAGACGTTTCAACCCTTAACTTAAGGTCATCTTCAGTCATTTATTTGAATCTAAAATAAAAACCACAATAATTATAAACAATCCATTCGTTAATATAATTAATTAAAGTTGCTAATTGACTTAATTAGATATTCGATTAACAATTCCTTAATAACAAATTTAAAATACTTACATAGAGGTTGATCTTAATAAAAGAATTTCTAACTCCATAGGAGAGGGTCAGTTAATCAAAACTAGATTTAAAATGAAATAAGCCAAAAGCCATTACAGCATCTGATATATAAAAAAATTAACAAAAAATAACAATAATATAATCAAGATTTAAAAAAAGGACAACAATTATTAAGGAATTGTTAATCGGATATCTAATTAAGTCAATTAGCAACTTTAATTAATTATATTAACGAATGAATTGTTTATAATTATTTTGGTTTTTATTTTAGATTCAAATAAATGACTGAAGATGACCTTAAGTTAAGGGTTGAAACGTCTCGCTTAATGAATTAGTGTTTTCATTCTTTACTTACACCTCAACGACCATCTTTAAAATCTCTCTTGATATTTATTTGTGTAACTAGGCAGCAAAATTAAATTATACTGAGTGATTGCGTTCCCTCCGAACGGGAGGCGAGGACAGGCTATGAAAATTCTGCCTCAGCACTACTTAATTAGCAATGAATACAGGAATCAGAAATGTTTTTATCACTGATTCGTTGCATGCTATATTTTTTTATCAACAGGCGACAGAAAAAATAATCAGCTAACATACCATGTTTTTTTAAGTATGAATACTGTTATATTAATAAGATAACAACGTCTACGTTATTATCAAACTTTTCCCCAAAGTAGGGGCAAACTTTGATAAATAATTAAATCAACTAATAAAAAACTATGCTAATATTCCATGTATATAATGTAGTAAGTTTAATGTTATTGTAAAATAAATATCTTTATAAAANTTTTATTTACAGGCGGCAGAAAAATTAAAGTGACAAAATACCATCTTTAACTAAAATTAATTGTTTACCTATTAAAAAAATCAAATAAGAAGATTTGGTATAAAAAAATAAGTCAATAGCAAACTGAATCTATAACAATAAAATACAAAACAAGTAATTATAACAAAGCTTCATAATGAATAATGCATTAAAACAACATAAACTTTTTTTTAGTTTCTCATATAAAGAAAAAGTATTGGGATCAAAATAGAAAATTCGATTTTGAGATTTTTATGAATTTACTCGTTTTGAGGTTCCCTGAGTCCAAAAATATGGTTTTTAAAAAATGTCTGCCTGTCGTCTGTCGTCTCTCTGTGCAGACGCCTGGAGCCTAAACTATTGGGCCGATTTCGACGAAATTTGGCATCATGTGCACAAAAATGATACCCCTAGGTAAAATCGAGAAATTATTTTTAGCTTCAAATTTGGGGGCGCTACCCCCCAAAAACTTTGAAAAAACATGAAAAACAATTATTTCTCGAAAATGGTTCCGATGATTTTTATTAAAAAATTCTAAAATGTAGTCCATTTAAATACGAATCAAAGTATATAAGCCGTTTTTCCGAAAAAAATCTAGTTCCTAAGAAAATAGCTAGAAACGAAGACGAAGAGAGTCCGGGTTCGATTCCCCGCCGAGAAGAAGTTTTTTTATTATAAATTTTGATGAAATATTGAATACTAATTAAATCCAGCTATGAAAACTAATAAAAACGAAAAAACTGGGTAAATTATTATGAACTCGTGTATAAGAAAGTTTTTCAGAATTTTTCTCGGACCGATTTTTTACTAACAAATCACTCTAAAACTATTAAAGATATTTTGCTAATATGTATCTTAATAAATTGAGAAAATAAGTAATTAGGATAAATCAATAAAAGAACCTGGTCTAATCAAGAATGTCCTCATTAATTTGAACGTTTACAACGTTTACATGAAATCGCAGTTAGCCATTTACTCCCCTCTTTTTATTTTTAATTAAAGATCTACTAATCATTGATAACTTACTAAACAATAATAAGTAGTAAAACTAAAATATCATTCAAGTTGATGATAGCGATGGGACGTGATTTAACTACAGTATGTCCCAAACGAGAGTTAGTGCGTTGACAGCGCGGGAAATCGAATGACACACAGATTGGCCAACCTCTGAGGGAATAATAAAGCCACTACATTTACCTACTTATATGGTTATCCAGAGGGCAAATCTTGAGCTCTCTTTGGCTCCCCACCCCATTTGCTAGTTTTTTTTCGCACTGTCAACGCACTAACTCTCGTTTGGCACAGACTGTATGTGCCGTACTAATAAGGAGTCTATTTTGATTTAAAAAATAAAAATAAATAAATAAAGCACCAAGCACTAGTTCCAATTCAAAAAGGAACAAAAAGGGTCATTGTTAATATTAATTAATTTTTTTTT
This sequence comes from Gerris buenoi, assembly GCA_001010745.2. Lineage (NCBI taxonomy): Eukaryota > Metazoa > Arthropoda > Insecta > Hemiptera > Gerridae > Gerris > Gerris buenoi. The sequence goes on along the minus strand of KZ652741.1, from coordinate 61,066 downwards.
ACAACTTAATTGAACTGATAAGAATCGACAAATATCGCAAACACAAGGAAAAAATAAACCGAATAGATATTTTGCTCAGCTTCAGATATCGTTACGAAAATCTTTGCTCAAAAAACCCAATTAATGTAACAATAAACAATCAACGTTCAGGGGAATAAAAAACGAAGATGAATAAGTGACATATCTGATTGGAGATATTTATCTATATGGAGAAAATAGATATAATAGGTCAAATATTTAATTTAAAACTTATCTGCTGCGGTTGCAAAATACAGGTATTTATCGGTCCTAACTTAAAAAGTATACAATATGATAGATGGGAAAAGTAAGAAATGACAAAATTAATTTTGTCAAAACAAAAGAAATTAATCAGATAGCTTATTTTAGAATAAATAAGTGTTCATAAGTTAAGAAAAGTAGGGCATTTAAAGGTATCGAAGTAAAGATAAATTTAAAATTTGCTTCTTTGTTCTTACAATATACTATTTTTTTTATTTTTAAACTATATTTGCACACTTAATAAACAAATCCGATATGAAACCTTTAAGTATATTGACCAAACTAACAACTTTTATAAAAATTATTTCCCACTATTGAGCGTGTGAATACCATCGTTCAAGATCATGATAGAAAAGCTTTATACTCACGCATACAGAGATTATCAAACGTAATTTAAAAGCATCAAACACAAATCCGCTTATTCTTATTATTATTATTATCATTGCCATCGCTATAAACTAAGGGTGTATTTAAACGGGGAAAGTTTACACGAGGCTACTTTACACAGAGATGGTTCACTCAGGGCCGGGAATGGTTTACTCCGTGGAAACGCCTCACTATTTACTTACGTAAATAGTACTGGACAATGGTAACTTTAAAGAAAAAGCAACTTAACAAGCTATTTACCGGTCACGTGATCTACCATGGCAACTATACGAGCTGTTTACCCGGTCACGTGATCTACCATGGCAACTATACGAGCTGTTTACCCGGTCACGTGATCTACCATGGCAACTATACGAGCTGTTTACCCGGTCACGTGATCTACCATGGCAACTATACGAGCTGTTTACCCGGTCACGTGATCTACCATTGCAACTATACGAGCTATTTACCGGTCACGTGATCTACCATCGGCATATACTAGCCTCAGGGGAACACCACCTTAACCTTAACATGTCACTAGTTCCTCACCAATGTGCTAGTTCTTAGTACTTTTCTCTCTATTAGAATCCATTTTATTTCATTACTAGTATAAATTTCCGACATTTTTCTTTCTCGTATGTATAGAAAGAGAGTTAATTGTGATAGAAATATAACTTTAATAAAATTAGTGATTTAATGAAATAGTCTGTCTAATATTTCAGATGGTTTTTTCTCCTTTTACCCTCACTAAATCGTGATTTTCTTCCCTTCAAACTAAAATAGAAGCATTAATAACTTCTTAAACAGTGTTGCTCCATCTTTCGCTGCGGTGTCTACTACTATACAGGCCCGGATTTTTAAAAATCCCTGTGGCAATGCAAATTATGTCTACTAGCCAGTTCGCGCTCGCGGCTCGTAACCTAGCCTCATTTAAACGCACCTTGAGTTAGTTATCTAGAGAAATTACAGCATCTATGTGTATAAAATTAAAGTTTTGTCAGTAACATTGGTCAGAATCGAACATTTTTTGGATACTTTTTCATTTCATTCATTCCGAAGACCAAATCTGGCCTATTCTTTTTTCGTGTATGTGTGTCTGTTGCCCCAGTCAAACTTTATAGCCACAAAACTGGCTAAGCGAAATCGATATTTTTCAGAGGTGAGCGCAAACATGTTCCGCAATTTGCAGGCTTGGTTTTTAGAACCAAACTTCAAATACCTCAGACTCGTTACTCAAAATGTTTGGATACTTCTAGACCACCTAGAGACTCGCGGGTTTTTGCGTTTGGTCGGAAACTGGCCTAAGCCGAGTAGAAATAAGTTAAAAAATATTTTTACCCTTCTTAAAAAATTAAAGATGGTGAACGCACTTCAAAGTGTTTTTGGAGGCTTATTGTGGCTAAACGGTAAGTCGTATCGACAAGCTGATTGCGCCAGCGGTAACTGATAGAGGAGGGTAGTATATACCCCCCCCCTGAGGGGGGGGGGAGTATTATATTCTTAGTAATGGAGTTAATGATGTGTATTATATAGTCCAGATTTTATTCCTAGATGGCTTTAAAAAAAAAACTATTTAGGATTTTAATTTAATTGTTAGGCCTACATGATTATAAAAATCATAGCCACTAACTAACACCTAGTATGAGCACCGTACGGAGCGAGGGGTGAAAGCTAGTTAACTATATACATCTATAAAAGTGGAGAATGATAAGCTATAATAGATAAGCAAAATGGAGAATGATAAGCTATAATAGACAAGCAAAATGGAGAATGATAAGCTATAATAGATAAGCAAAATGGAAAATGATAAGCTATAATAGATAAGCAAAATAGAGAATGATAAGCTATAATAGGTAACGTCAGAATCTGCTAAATGTTTAATTTCCAAATGCTGGGGGCCGAGCAATATACAGTGTAGTTATTGCACGTTCCCACTTAGAGGCGTTGTGTAACCTTGTTATAATTGCATTTTGTGAATAAGGGAATTGTGGCCGCACCTCTAGTATGCATGTGCCTTAGAGCGAGCTTAATCAAATCGAGAATAACTTGAAAGGAATTTAGCTATTGGATTCCCAATTAATTTGTAATAATTGATAGATAAGGTTAATTCTAGTGTTATCACACATGTAATTCTCTAAGAATTAGTTTTACATATGACTTGTATTTTCGACCGTAAATATTCATTTGTAAAGATGGCAGAGCACTTCTATCATATTCATCACCAATCGAATAAAACGACTATAAATGTCAAATAAATACCTGAATCAAATTATAATTACTTTTTACAAAGGGATACAGACAGAGAAAAATAGACTTCAGCGCCGGGACTCGAACCACGGACCTCCCTCTCATAATAATACCTAAGTTTAATGTAATTTTAGTTGTAATATAGTTTTTATTGAAAATGACATTCTCAGTATCATTCTATCTGATATTATTTATTTTCGTGGAAACAACGCTATAAAACTTCGTAAAAACTATTAAAACGTACCTAATCCTTTAAAATAGAGAAATCATCGTTTTCACCAATATCTGCCGTTATAACGTTTCGTCTTTAATAAAACTTCATATACAACGTCTAAAGTACAATAAAAACAAGCGAAAATTGTTGTAAAATTTCAACTTGATACAAGGCAACGTTTTTAAGAAGTCAAGTAATACGTTTTATAATAGTTGAAAAGGATATGTGTGGTTAGTGGACCAGTAAGAATGCAGGGTAGCTCCCTCACTACTAGACACTCAACTGCAATCCTACTCTATAACTATCAACTTTTCATGATTTCAATTTTCTCAGTATTCAATACATAATTATTACTGTAGGCTCACTTCATGATATAGCCACGCGATGCCTAGTTTAATAAGTAATCACTATCCATGACGGTTCATAAAGCTAAGAATTCGGTCCAAGACAACTCAATCTCATTTGTCTTTTCAGTCTTTTCATACACGACAGGCAACCAAGACATCAATCCAAGACAGGCAAACTTTCTCATACACGAGTACAATAATTATTTAGCCCAGTGTTTTCCATGTATTAGTTTTCGGTTTTCGTAGTTACATTTAATATTTATTGAGCATTTTATCAAAATTTATTATAAAAATAAGTTCTTGTCGGCGAGGAATGGAATCGATAATTAAAGGTATACTAGGCATCGCGTGGCTCTATCATTGAAGCGAGCGTATTGCAATGAAATACTGAATATTAAAATTAATTCACGATGAATGTCAGAGTAGAAGATAGGTGGAAGAGGGTAGTGTGCAGTAGAGTGGGGGTACTCGGTACAAAGCTCACCTTCCTACATAAACCTATACACTACACGACTAATAAGACTCTTAACCACCTGCCATACCGTGGCTTTTAAACAAAATTATTATAAATGTATTTCTTCATTACGCAAATACTACTGCCTGTATCAAGTTGAAATTTTACATGCATGTTCCAATTGTACTTTAGACGATGTATATGACGTTTCATTAAAATCGTTGCGTTAGAACGTAAGATATCGGTAAAAAGGTTGTTTCTTTATTTTAAACGTTTAGGTCCGCTTTAATAGTTTTAGCGATCTTTATTAATAAATAAATATATATACGTTTTTTTTCCTCTTGTATTTAAATAAATTTTATATTTTTTTCGCCTTAACTCACTTAATATAATTTCTCTTCCTAATACTTATTTTATATTTTGTAAAACATACACATATACATATAAATTTTATATGGTGTGTGTATACTATTAGATTTTCTTTGAACTNTTAATAATTAATTTAAATTTTTAATAATTAATTTAAATGTTTAATAATTAATTTAATAATAAATAATTCATTGATTAATAATGATTAATATAATATTTTAGTTTTTAAATATAAATTATTTATTTACTTCATATATTGTAATAATTTAATTTTTAAGCATGCTGCAGTTTTGTTTGGTTTTTTCCATCTTATCTATTGATCAATATTAAGAGTAAGTGTGATAATATTAATAATTCATATAGGTTGCTCTTGTTGCCTGCAAAGAGTTATCCACGTTTGAAACCAAAAACAGTTTGCTCTTACGGTTTCTTTGGCAAGGAAATTAGGCAAACGATCGCCATCAAGGAAAAGTACTTTTTCTATGTAATTGACATGTTGTAGGAAAGCGTGTTCATTTAGATTTCTTATTTCAGTCTCCAAGTTTAACATGTAGTTAGGGGTGGTAGAATGGGCTGCGAGTAGCCTTTTATAATAATATCGTTGGTAGTTTTCCAATATCTCATTTGTGGTGTATCCCCAAATTTCAGCACAATAAGTAACTGTGGACCTCATAACTGCTTTAAACACTTTATCTTTTGCTGCTAGATTTACAGAGTTATCTGCTAAATATTTTTTCCAGACGGTCTGTAGCCCTAGCTTTCCTGACTTTACTTTGTCTTCTAAATGTGCCGTGAAAGATAATTTTGGAGTTAATAGGATTCCCAGGTATTTATATTTGTTAACTATACCTATAGATTGTTTCTTAAAAACCCAATTTGTATTTCCAGTCCGTCCACCCTGTCTAAAAATCATAATTTTGGATTTTTCCATGTTAATTTTGAGGTTCCATAGATCTACGTATTGTTCTAATGCATTTATCATTTTTTGAAGTTTTGCAGGGTTGTCTGCCAACAGGACCAAATCATCTGCGTATAATAAGATGTTAATTGCTTTACCGTTAATATCTACTCCGTGACCGATGTACTCAACAATGTCGTTGATATAAAGAGCAAACAAGAGCCCACTTAATGAACAACCTTGTCTTAATCCCACCTCATTGTCAAACCATTCAGATAATCCGTGTTTATTCAAAACGCATGACCGGGTACCTGTATACATGTTTTTAATAACATTACTTACTTTGTTAGAAAATCCTAAACTATTTAGTTTGTAAAATAAGTTCTGGCGATTTATGGAATCGAAGGCGGAGGAAAAGTCTACAAAAAATGCATACACCTTCTTCCTTCCTCTCTTGTGTAAGATTTTAATAATTGACACCAGACTAAAAATGTTGTCTATCGTAGAGTAACCTTTTCGGAAACCGGCTTGGTTCTCGCATAAAATCTTATTTTGTTCAATCCACTCAGCCATGCGATTAAGTAGAATGCTGGAAAACAGTTTAGACAATGCATTAAGGAGTGAAATAGCTCCATAGTTGCCGACATCTGTTGAGTCTCCTCGCTTGTAGATAGGGTTAATTATAGAATACTTAAATGATTCTACCGGAATTCTGTCTATTCCTGGCGCTTTATTCGATTTGGCCGCTCGTAGGGCAGTTTGTAGTTCATCTATTGAAAACTCTTTGTCTAGAAACGGAACTTGGTTGAAATTTTCTGTATATTCTATTGATCTGATATTACTGTGTTGGTTGAATATCCCTTTATAAAAGCTCACCCATTTATCTACGCTAATGCAGTCTACCAATGTGTTTGATTTCATTTTGAATGACCCGACTATTTGCCAAAATTGTTTAGAATCTTTCACAGTACATAGCTTGTTTACCTCCTCCATATGGTGTTCTCTTTTCTTTTTATCACATAAGTGCTTGTATTTCCAGACAGCTTCTTTATATTGTTTATATCTGTGTGTAGACCATTTTTCCCTGTTTAAATTAAGTAAAAAGAAGACAGTATTTCGGTATTTTCGACATTGTTTATCAAACCATGGTTTTTTACCGTGTTTATGTTCTCTTTTTGTCCTCAGGTTTCCCATGTTTGAAGATTGCTTGACGCTGTTTATGATATAGTTGGCCATCTCTTCAATGCTCTCTTTACTCAAAGAACTGTGCATGAAGTTATTTATTGAGTTTAAATTACTTTCTTCCTGGCTATTAATGTACTTATCGATCTTAAACTTATAGGATAAATCGTCTTGTTTGGTCCAACTTATTTTTGGTGGAATTGGTGCTGGTAAACATAGATTGTCATTTTTACTTAGTTTTCCTTCAAAAGTTACTTTTATAGGCATGTGGTCTGAGTACCATTGTGGGTCTACTGAAAAGTCGTTTATCAGATGAAGGCTAGTTGCTGAAATACAAGCGAAATCTATTACGGAGTTACCGTTAGGACCAATAAAAGTGTACTCGCCTGGGTCTCCTTTAGTTCTACCATTTAAAATAATTAAGTTGTACTCTTCACATGCGTTCATAAATCTTTTCCCATTGTGGTTGATTACTAAATCTTTAGACTTTCTGCTTTGAAATATGTTTGAGCCGCAGATTTGGAAGAAGTCGTCATTTATGATTTGTCCTGCACCTAATTGAGCGTTAATATCTCCAACTATTAGTATTTCTAGGTCTAAGTTATTTGAAAGGAAATCTGACAAGTTACTGAAACAATCTAACCAAGAATTACAATTTAGGTACACTGGAAGAATGTGAATGACATCTTCTTCCATCTTTAGTTTAATCAGAGGAACATTATTAATTTCTAAGTAAGTGAGTTTTTTTTCTTTTATTAGAGATTTTCTAATGCCGTTCATCATCCCTCCACTTGCTCTTCCTAATAGGTTTGATCTTATGGCCGGTTTACAATGTATTTTAAAGTTAGGGAATATTTTCTCGTAAATTTCTAAGTCATTCTTTAAGATAAACGTTTCTTGTAGACAAAAAATGTCGCAAGAATTTATATACTTTATAAACTGTTTGTTGTTTATTTTACCAGCTAAGCCACATATATTATATGAAAGCAATCTTATGATGTTTGAGTTTTCCACGATGACCTTGTTGGATGAGGCATGAGGATTGGGTTGTGAGGATAAACAGTTAGTTGATGTATGTTGGAGGTTCTTTTGTTGTCACATGGACTGTTGCGGTTGATTTTGAGTTGCTCCGGCATTGAGTACTTCGAGAAATTCGGACATATCTGCCCCGACTATTTCATTTAGCTTAGAAGTTCCTTTACTTCCTTGGGTCGTTAGTCCATCATAATCGCTCCAAACGAATTCTGTATTATCTAAGTATATTTTATCGTCTCTTATTTGTATTTTAACGTTTTTATTATTTTTTAAAATTTCTTTTCTAATGGCGAACAACTTTCCTCGTCTCTTTCTATAATTAAATTCGTAGTCTCTACTAACAGAAAAGTTTGTGCCTCTAAGTTTAGGACCACTCTTTAAAATATAGAGCACATCTTGTTCGTCACGAAAGGAAGCTTTAATTTTGGTTGTTGACCCGAAGTTGGTTTCTTTTCCAATCTTGAACGCCTTGGTAATTTGAATATTTTCATTTGTTCCTAATATCTCTACGCAGAATCTTCTCACTACCTCCAGCGCGTTGTCTTCGGCATGAAGAGTCAACCCTTGAAATATTAGATTATTTTTCTGAGAATTATTTATTAAACCTTCGATTTTTCTGCTTTGAAAATAGTTAAGATGTTCGATGGCGTCCAATCTTTGTTTTAATTCTGTATTTTCTCTCTCTAGTGTTGATACTTTTTTATTTATTTCTTCGACCTGTTCTTTTGTGGCTAATAAGCTGAGTTTTTCGTCTAGTAGGGCTCCAACATTACTAACTATACTGCTACTAATCAAATTTTGCAGTTCTGCTGCTGACATCGAACCGACGCAGTCCCTCCTGCTGGGTTGAAATCTTTTATTTTCTGGATCGGCCATTTCTGGGGACAGTTGGGTTCTATTTCTTTTGAAGCTTGTATTAATTAGGTATTTATCCATGCAAAATAATTTATTAAATAATTATTGCCGGACCATATTTCTTTCGTATTAATTTGGAAGTGTCACTATTTATGTTTTTCACCTAAACCGTGGTATATTTATTTTTCAAGTCAATGATGGCTTATCAGTAAATATTATGGCTTTATCAATATCTTAGTTAATAATACAGTAAATATTTACTTTCACAAAGTGTCATCACTGAAAAAATCTCCACGATACACGGATATAAAATACTTGCGTCCTTTCGAGATTCGAACCCGAGATCATTAAACCAAATCGTGTAAGAATTCAAGCGCCTTAGCCGACTGCGCTACGGAGGTGTTTACAAATGGCAGAGAAACTCTTTTCCTATATGAGTTTCTATGATATTGTTTTTAAAAAATTAGGTTATAATCGAATTATTTTCGTTAAAATTAACACATACACGAATATAAACTTTAGTGTCAATTATACCAGTAACCGCCTGATTGAAAGATATTACCTCTCAGTCAAGTTGTAATGCGTAAATCGCTCACAGGTTAAAAAGGTATTAAACTTTCTCTAAAGGTAGCATGTGTTTCCACTGGCACTGTACGAAAGTCAACTTTACACTTAATTTCTGAACTCCGAAATTAAAGTAACATAGTCATCGTGTTGAGAGATTTTCACTTATCAATTGCATATAACAATCATTCCATAAGATTATAAAAAAATAAGTTAAATCAACGAACAAACGGGAGCACGATACTCTTGTTGCCGCACAACGACCTTCACTCATCGATCTTTATTAATTCATGGTGGTGTCACTGTTGGTTTTACTAAGAAATGTTACTTGAAAAAAATGTTCGTCTCATCGAATAGGTGATGATAGAATTTTTTCCCGTCCTGAAATTCCAATTTTAAATTTCAAGCTCTCGTTTACGCGACCATTGCGCGCGAACGCTTGGACGGATCACGCTGTCCAACGAACTTAGCCTGAGTATTAGTAAAAGGAACATGTATTCCGAATTTCAACTTAATCGGTCAACTTTTACTCAAGTTATCGTCGGACACGTAAACGTTACGGACAGACAGACAGACAAACAGACAGACAGACAGACATCCAAGATGCATATTTCGTTGAATGTAAGAAGCTCGCTTACGCTCGCTTCAATAATATCGTCAGACTACATTTTAGAATCTTTCAATCGAAATCGTCGGAACAGTTTTACAGAAATATTTTTTCTATAGATCCACGTGACCCACACAGACAAGAGACAGACAGACATGTTTTAAAACCCACTTTTTTGGACTCAGGGCATCTCAAAATGTGTAAATCTATCAAAATCACAAAGTCGAATTTCGTGGCATCACAATACTCTTTTTATATGAGAAAGTAAAAAACCTATGTGGAGTCATTAGATGAGAGCGAGAAAAAAAAGGGAGTCAAATAGTATGTCTGACAAATAGTAAAAAATCAGATATTTCAAGGGTGAATTGAATTAGTTCCAGGGTAGAAACGCAACAGGCTGGTTTAGCGTGACAAAACTATCGCGTGCCACTCTCACCCTTCATCCTTCAACGTTATTTTCCCTCCAAAACTCTGACTTGACGCGGGCTTCATATCTGATTAATATAGTATACGACTTTATCTTTGTTTTCGAGCCTAGATTAGGACAAATTGAATCCATTATTAAATTTGTCTCCGAGTTTTTTTTTTTGTATGCTTATAAATGTTTTGTTCGTGAAGATATTTTAAAACTATGAGGAAAATATGGTTACAAGGACAAATGACTGAGGATAATGATGATCACGTAATTTGGAAAAATTAGGAATTTCTTCATTAAACCCAGCTTCTAGTTTAAAAGAAATGTCCAATTAGTTCGTGACATAGATACTTTGGTATCTACGTCAATTCTGCTTAATAACATGTCTTATTTAATTGATTTTTTTTTTTTTTATATATAATTTAATTAAGAATGCCGACTAAGAGAACGCTGCAGACTTATAGCCATATTCCCTTTAAATTGAATTATTTTACTACTAGACCAAGATAATTATTTTAACACTACTACTATACTACCAACTACTAACTACTACTTAGAACTACTAATAAGAGAAATATCATAATATTTTATTAATTAAATTTATTACTTTGACATTCATTAGACACAAATTGTTAAAAATTGCCCAGGTTCGATTCCCACTCGAGAGCCCGATTCATTCACAACAATCAGTTATTTTCACTGACAATAATATTCGGTGTTCACTGTTTACTCACAATATTCAGTGTGCCCTCCCAACAAAATTTGATGTTCACTCGCAACAATATTCGTTAAATTTTGTGTCAAATATGAGCTTAATTAAAAAATAAAAATAAATAAAATACACTTCTTCATTTCATAAATGACTACATTTCGTCCCTACAACTTCAAACATTTTCAAACCTTCTAGGCTTAATTCTTTTAAACGAAATGTAAAAAAAAAAACTTTTCATTTGTCATTTAATTAAAAAAATATAATTACTAAAAAAACTGATTCGTCAAAACAAACAGAAATGACAAAAAAATGAAAGAAAAAACATCTGAACTGACTCAGGTGTGAGTCATTTGACTTACTGTCAGTAATACTCTTACTGACACAATATTTGGTGTTCACTGACAACAATTTTCAGTGTTCAACCAGCATTGATTTGACACAAAAAGGGGACAGCAAAAATAGAAATGAACAATATTTTATGTTCATTCACAATTATCGGTGTTACACCTACAACCATGTTCTTTGTTCACCCAGAATTGTAAGGTATGTAGGCCACCAACATTGTATATTTTATCAAGTTAAATACTATGTGTTTTAATCGTGAAGCCTACTAATTATGTCAATTGAAATCAAATGAAGCAATTTTTACTTAATTTATTATGCCATCGGCCCTCAGATGTATTATATATATATATATATNTTCAACTTAATCGGTCAACTTTTACTCAAGTTATCGTCGGACACGTAAACGTTACGGACAGACAGACAGACAAACAGACAGACAGACAGACATCCAAGATGCATATTTCGTTGAATGTAAGAAGCTCGCTTACGCTCGCTTCAATAATATCGTCAGACTACATTTTAGAATCTTTCAATCGAAATCGTCGGAACAGTTTTACAGAAATATTTTTTCTATAGATCCACGTGACCCACACAGACAAGAGACAGACAGACATGTTTTAAAACCCACTTTTTTGGACTCAGGGCATCTCAAAATGTGTAAATCTATCAAAATCACAAAGTCGAATTTCGTGGCATCACAATACTCTTTTTATATGAGAAAGTAAAAAACCTATGTGGAGTCATTAGATGAGAGCGAGAAAAAAAAGGGAGTCAAATAGTATGTCTGACAAATAGTAAAAAATCAGATATTTCAAGGGTGAATTGAATTAGTTCCAGGGTAGAAACGCAACAGGCTGGTTTAGCGTGACAAAACTATCGCGTGCCACTCTCACCCTTCATCCTTCAACGTTATTTTCCCTCCAAAACTCTGACTTGACGCGGGCTTCATATCTGATTAATATAGTATACGACTTTATCTTTGTTTTCGAGCCTAGATTAGGACAAATTGAATCCATTATTAAATTTGTCTCCGAGTTTTTTTTTTTGTATGCTTATAAATGTTTTGTTCGTGAAGATATTTTAAAACTATGAGGAAAATATGGTTACAAGGACAAATGACTGAGGATAATGATGATCACGTAATTTGGAAAAATTAGGAATTTCTTCATTAAACCCAGCTTCTAGTTTAAAAGAAGTGTCCAATTAGTTCGTGACATAGATACTTTGGTATCTACGTCAATTCTGCTTAATAACATGTCTTATTTAATTGATTTTTTTTTTTTTATATATAATTTAATTAAGAATGCCGACTAAGAGAACGCTGCAGACTTATAGCCATATTCCCTTTAAATTGAATTATTTTACTACTAGACCAAGATATCTATTTCTTTTGAAGCTTGTATTAATTAGGTATTTATCCATGCAAAATAATTTATTAAATAATTATTGCCGGACCATATTTCTTTCGTATTAATTTGGAAGTGTCACTATTTATGTTTTTCACCTAAACCGTGGTATATTTATTTTTCAAGTCAATGATGGCTTATCAGTAAATATTATGGCTTTATCAATATCTTAGTAATAATTGACACCAGACTAAAAATGTTGTCTATCGTAGAGTAACCTTTTCGGAAACCGGCTTGGTTCTCGCATAAAATCTTATTTTGTTCAATCCACTCAGCCATGCGATTAAGTAGAATGCTGGAAAACAGTTTAGCCAATGCATTAAGGAGTGAAATAGCTCCATAGTTGCCGACATCTGTTGAGTCTCCTCGCTTGTAGATAGGGTTAATTATAGAATACTTAAATGATTCTACCGGAATTCTGTCTATTCCTGGCGCTTTATTCGATTTGGCCGCTCGTAGGGCAGTTTGTAGTTCATCTATTGAAAACTCTTTGTCTAGAAACGGAACTTCGTTGAAAGTTTCTGTATATTCTATTGATCTGANAAAAAAAAAAAAAAAAAAAAAAAAAAAAAAAAAAAAAAAAAAAAAAAAATGAAAAGATGGTGTTTCAAAACATGCGGTCAACCCTCGTTAATAAAAACGAAACCAATCAATATTGGACGAAGAAGAGAAATAAAAGTAGAACAAATAAACAAAAAAAAGTAACAATATTGAAACGTCAATCTGAAAGAAGGTATATATGGAGGGGATTTTGTTGTTGAATTTTTCAAAAAATATAAGATATAAATTGTCATTTTCAAAGATAAAATGTTTACTTCGTTGTTTATTTTCATAACTACAAGTCTTTTAAAATTAATAAAAAAAATATTATTTTTAAACAAGGTAAGCCAATCATATATTTTTTAAAAGCTTATAAGAGTATTATGTTGTATTTTCATCATATTATATATATATTTATATATACATATATAAATTTTATTATATGTCAACACTGAATATTCTTGTAAGAGATAGGAAAAAAACTTGGCAGTGGTAAAGTTTAAATGGTTTCGTAGAGGGAAAAAAACATAAAAATGAAATAACAACTAAGGTAAAGATAGGAAACTTATGACACTGACTCCCAGTAAATGGAGATGGCGCCAATAAACTTTTTACAATTCGGATGTTCGAAAAAAAAGCAAGGTCGTCCAAAACAGACAGAGTGTAACAACTTTTTTATAAGAAGTATTAAGTAGTGATATTATTTTTCTAAGTCAGTAGCAATCAATAATTTAGGATATAAGATCGGATTCTTTCTCTAGGAAAATTAAAAAAAAAAAAAAATACAATTTTTTTAGGAAAACCAAAAGCGACACTGCTATGAAATGTTAACGATAGCTAAAATTACTATCGGGTAAAATAGAGAAAACGTTTTTGCAGATATAACGTGACGATTTTAGTATAACTTGATATACATCGTGTAAAGTACAATAGAAACAGGTATGTGAAATTTCAGTTTTACATTTATTAGGCATGCGGTTTCTCGTAACAAGCTACAAAGAGCACAATAATCCAATTACTTCTAGTCCAGGAGATAGCGTGCAAAAAAAGTGTCTGATTAACATCAAGCTTGAATTTTGTGAATAAGTAAATGTTTTGGTGCCTTTTAAGAATATGTGGTCGGCTAAGTTCGTGTGTGGGTCATAGCTTGGTAATAGGCATTTGAAGAAAACAAACCAGCGGAGATCGGTCATGCCCTGCCTTGTTTGGTAGTCAATGTGATTTTCATGATCCTGAGTACTAAATTATTTTTTTTTATTTTTTACTAACTAACCTATAAAGTGACGAACTATCGTCAAATTTTGTCTACTAACTAATTTCGTATTCTGGATCATGAAAATCACATTGTCCACCAACATGGCCGCTCTCCACCGGTTTGTTTTTTTAAATGCCTATTGCCAAGCTATGTCCCGCAAATTAACTTAGCGAACCACATATTCTTAAAAAACACCAAAAAATTTACTTTTACACAAAATTCTAGCTTGGTGTAAGTTAAACACTTTTTTGCACGCTATCCTGGACTCCATGCCTACATGAGTTACAAATTAGAAGTAAATTTAAAGCATATGTGGAATAATTATAAACTTAAAACACATCTAAGTAGGTTGGGCATCAATTGAAACGCAGAGCAGGGAAGAACATTAATGCGACAAACGAGGCCGCCCGACGCTTAAGGCTCTACCGCCCTTTGAGGTTAGGAAAAACAGTAAAATTCAAATAACTCTGGTTCTAAGTAAGATATCAAAAATCTAATCTCAGGCTTCATTCCTAATTTTAATTCTGCAAAATTTGCGCACTATTTTAACTTCCTATGATAAATAGTACAGACGCTATTTTAATACAACGATAAAACCCGTTGTATCAAAATGGCGCCTGTACTATTTATAATAGGAAGTTGAAATAGGGCTCAAATTGTGCAGAATTAAAATTAGGAATGAAGCCAGTGATTAGATTTTTGATATCTTGCTTAGAACTAGAGAAATGAATTGAATTTTACTGTTTTTCCTAACCTCAAAGGGAGGTAGAGCCTTAAGGATCTGACACAGAAACGGTACGGAGTAGTTTTAGTTGTAACTAAGGTAATTGAAAACTAAGTAGATTAACTTCTCAGATTTAATAATATATCAATAATATGTCAATTTTTAACTTAACTCTATTTATTTACATTACTTTTATTTCTCTTTCTCCCGCATTCCCTCGCCTATTCCCCCCCCCCCTTCTTCAAATTGATTGATTTATTTTAAACTTGTTTATGTAAGCTTGTCAATTACAAGTCACTTTTTTTACTTTACTGTATTTCTGTATGTTACTTAGTATTTCTCTTACTCCCCTCAACCCCCGTTGAAGTATTTTATTTTTAAACTCGTTCTTGTCAATTACATGTCACTTTTTTAATTAATTATGTGGTATTAATATCAACTTGTCAATTACATGTCACTTTTTTTAAATTAATTATATGGTGTTAATGTCAACTTGTAAATTACATGTCACTTTTTTAATTAATTATGTGGTGTTAATGACAACTTGTCAATTACATGTCACTTTTTTAATTAATTATGTGGTGTTAATATCAACATGTCAATTACATGTCACTTTTTTAAATTAATTATATGGTGTTAATATCAACATGTCAATTACATGTCACTCTTTTAAATTAATTATATGGTGTTAATATCAACTTGTCAATTACATGTCACTTTTTCAAAGTAATTATATGGTGTTAATGTCAACTTGTCAATAACATATCACTTTTTCAAAGTAATTATATGGTGTTAATGTCAACTTGTCAATAACATATCACTTTTTTAATTAACTTTATTTCATTATTAACTATTTCTCCCCCCCCCCCCAACTATCCCCTAATTAATTTAATACTTGTTTAGATTGACTTGTCACAAAAATATGTCACATTTTTTACTTCTTTATATTTGTTAATTTGGGCATTTTTCTCACCCCTGCCTCAATTCTTCACAAGACTCAGAAAGCGTTAATTGAAAAAAGAAATTTTTAAAAAATTCAACATCTGTCAGATTTCTACCGATAGGACTTGTGAAAACAAGGTATTTTTGGGCTTAATACCTAAATNAATTATAGAAATCTGTTTTTTTAAATATTCTTTTTAAAATGCAAACAAATGTAATATCATTTACTGGACCGAAAGTCGTTGGCTAGAACATTGAACCAAAATAATACTTGTTGGGTCATGTATTCCTTATTTGAGATTTAATAATACTGATACCATAATACAATGCAGATACCATACTACAATGCAGATACCATACTACAATGCAGATACCATACTACAATACAGATACCTTAATACAATGCAGATACCTTACTACAATACAGATATCATACTACAATACAGAACCATTACTGCAATGCTAATACCATACTACACTACAGATACCTTACTACAATGCAGATAATATCATACTGCAATATATACACCTTACTACAATACAGATATCATACTACCAACTAGATACCTTACTAAAATGCAGTTACCTTGCTACAATACAGATACTACTACAACTATTAGCTGTTAAAGGGGTATAATTAGTAATTTGATAGATATGGAGGATCATTCAGCCCAACACAAGTGCTTAACACAGTTAAGCACATTAAACTAATGATGGTGAGTACCACTAATATTGTGTTTAAGACCACGTCAGTTGGTACCACTGGAAAGAAAGAGCAGCAATATACCTGCAACAAAAATGAAAACAAAATACATTTTAAAATATATTATCTATGAAGCACGTTATTTTAAATAAATAAATATATGATGAGGAGTCTTGAGACGAGTAAATAAAAATTGTATAAAATAAATTAACTAAGAAACTGATAATTTTTGCTTCCAAGTTTACCAAAAGTAATGGGAGCATTGTGAAAATAAATTTTTAAAAAACTACTTTTTTCTATCTGAATTCAAGAAGGGTAGACATTTTGTTTCAGACATCAGGACAATTTTTGGTCTAGTGCCTGTCTCTCTAATATTTGCAAAATCCCATAAAAAAAACTCCTGATTATAATGAAATTTAGATATTACAGCATAATCAGACTACTGTTGATGTTGGTCCTTTAATATTGTCAACCTCCTGCAAAAATATATGTTCCCCATGAGTATCTTTTATATATATGAGGAAAGTATCTTTTTTGACACGTACATCAAGCAAGAACTCTTTGTCACGTACGATTGGCCACTGTGCGGGAATTAGTGGAAGTAGCGGTGCCATTGACTCACTGACGTACGCGGCAGATCAGTCTGCATTAAGCCGTGGACAAGTGAAGGTCAAACAACGACTAGTTTGGTTTTTATAGCATTTTAAAATCTGTGCTGCAATTGAAAACCCCGCCAAAGGTATGACCTGATACATTTTTTTTTTTTTTTTTTTTTTTTTTTTTTTTTTTTACGGCAAAAAAATATTCAGAAGCAGCTATTCATAAAGAACTTTATGACGTGTATGGACAAAATTTTATGAGTAAAGAAGTTATACGTGAATGGTTTCATTTATTTAAAAGTGGTCGAAACATCATTCATGATGAAGAGAAATGTAGTAGGCCATTATTAGTCTCCAATCAACTCGTTCAAAAAATTGATGGGAAAATCGACATTTCACAATTTCGGAGCTCTATAATGAATTTCCATGAATGGAAATGCTCTTTAATGAATTTCTACGTAGTAACAGAGAGGATTGGTATGTTTTGTGCTCGATTGGTGTCCAAAATTCTTACAGAGCACCACAAAACTCGCGCATTTGGCGGGGTTTTCTAATGTGTCACCATTCGTAGGACACGAGGAAGCTATGTGCCACACCAATTGGCAGACTATTTTTTAGATGGTAAAAAAAAAAAATATGTATATATATATACATATTTATGTTTACCCTATTTTTATCTATATTGGAAATATAGGAGGCCCGTGATTTGAATCCCGGCGCTGGAGTATATTTTCTCTGTGTCTCCCGCTAGTAATATTAATTATAATTTGATTTAAATTATTTTTATCTCTTTTTGCCTCTTCTACGTCAAATTAATAAATTATTAGTTCATTACAAATATGAATTAAACCCCATTAGACATCTACTCTATAAATTAATTTCGATGTGATACATGTTTGTGAAACTATAAATACATGATTATATATACGAACGAATAATATAGTTCAATTAACCAATATTGATCAATTATTTACCATAGTTAATATAATATTGAACTTTAGAATGAAATTATTTTCCAAAATCTTGTAATAAGAGAATATATGAATTATTTATTATATTTCGGGTTTGATAATGAAATGGTAATTCTATAAAACAATTAGGGTAAATTATGATAAATTAAAGAAACGTAAAAAAAAAATCATTTGAGAGCTTAAATAACGTAAAAAAAAACTCTATTCGTCTTTCAAATGTCAAACTTATTGTGCATGCGTACGTATAAAATTGTCGTACTGTGAAAAGACGTAGTACTTTTATCTGTCACTGTTGTCGTGTCACTTTTTTACTTTATTTTGTAACGTTATTTGTGTTTATTTTCTAAAATACGACAAATTTAAAAAAAAAAAAACTGTCAAAAACAAAAAATACTTCACTACGTCTTTTGTTACGTATTACTTAAACTCAATTATGAAAACATACGACATTTTGTTATGACGTTAAAATTAAAGTATTACGACAATAAAAAAATACATCTTATTTAAACTCTATTATTTAATTTGATTTTTTATTTCATTGTGCAACTTGACATTATTTTTTTGTAAAAATTATAGAAATCTGTTTTTTTAAATATTCTTTTTAAAATGCAAACAAATGTAATATCATTTACTGGACCGAAAGTCGTTGGCTAGAACATTGAACCAAAATAATACTTGTTGGGTCATGTATTCCTTATTTGAGATTTAATAATACTGATACCATAATACAATGCAGATACCATACTACAATGCAGATACCATACTACAATGCAGATACCATACTACAATACAGATACCTTAATACAATGCAGATACCTTACTACAATACAGATATCATACTACAATACAGAACCATTACTGCAATGCTAATACCATACTACACTACAGATACCTTACTACAATGCAGATAATATCATACTGCAATATATACACCTTACTACAATACAGATATCATACTACCAACTAGATACCTTACTAAAATGCAGTTACCTTGCTACAATACAGATACTACTACAACTATTAGCTGTTAAAGGGGTATAATTAGTAATTTGATAGATATGGAGGATCATTCAGCCCAACACAAGTGCTTAACACAGTTAAGCACATTAAACTAATGATGGTGAGTACCACTAATATTGTGTTTAAGACCACGTCAGTTGGTACCACTGGAAAGAAAAACTCATTAAGTTTTAATTTAGTTTGGGTATGTATCAGCTTATTGTTAAGTCAATTGTTGTCAGTATTGTATAATGGCTGAATTTGAAGACATTAAAGCATTTTGTGAGTTGGATTGTCATATTAACCAGTTATTAGTGTGAAACATCACTTCAGAACCAGATTTAATGAAGATCCTCCTAGCAATCACTCAATCCGCAAGTGGTACTTGAATTTTAAGAGAAATGGCTGCATTTGTAAAAAGGAATCAACAGGAAGGCCGAGCAATGAGCAATGAAGTTTTAAAGAAGGTAGGGAGCAGGGAGGGTTTCCATATCGGACATTCATAATCCTGAGTTCCTGTAATGAAACTTTTTGAGTTTTCTTAAAATGTAACCATTTTAATAACCCTGACTAAGCTTAAATCCAACGATTTATGAGTGGGGGAACATACTCCCAACACCACTGTTGTTACAGTAATTTTGTATGAAGACGTTGTTGTGGTTATTGAACTAACCCTTCTTTTTATGATGGGTCGCTATCATACATTGGAGGACAACGCAGTTGGGAATGTTAGTCAAAATAACTAACATACTAGCCTATTGAACGGTTTCGTCTGTTCTAATGCAGCCTTTTAACCATAATTCATATTGTAACCATCATATTATCTGAAGAAGGCACTATTAGAATAGTCAAAACTGGTAAATTGTTATAATTACAGTCGTTCTGTATGAAGACGTTATTTTGGTATTGAACTACACTTCTTTTTATGACGAGTCGCTGTCACACATTGGAGGAAAACGCAGTTGGGGATCTTTGTCAAAAGTACTTACTTCCTACTAGAACGGGTAGGACGAACCACTTGTTCGAACCTTGCACTTAACTTCACACATCATACATATATGTACACTGTACCGCCGAAGCGAGAATGATGGGATCAATAGTGAGCCATATAAATCAGAGCGTCACGGCGAGGAATCGAACCCCATCTCGTTCCACTCATGATACAGTGATGGCCGAGCAGACCTGATTTAACCCACACGCTCACGCTGGCTCTCCAAACAACTAACTTACTAGCCTCTTTAATGGAAATTTGCGGATGCAAACATGTTTTTAACCATGATTTGTTTCCCTTTTTTATGAAGAGCCTAGCAGACGATGGATTACAATAGGTTTGTTTGTTTGAGTAAGGTGAGGAAGGGGTTTCCCCAACATTCCACCGTGATGAGATGTTTGGGGTGGATGGTAAGGCCTCATTTAGTTAATTATACTGAGTCTAGAGACAAGATTTACCCTCTTTCCAATGCTTCTAGAGGAACAGGATGAACGAAGACGTTGTTTGGTCATTAAAACTACATTTATTTGTCTGATGAGTCACTATCACACATGGGTGAAAAGCGCTGTTGAAGATTTTAGTAAAAACAACTAACTTACTAGCTGCAAACATGTTTTTTTAACTATGATTTGTTTCCCTTTTCTACGAAGAGCCTAGTAGACGATGGATTACAACAATAGGTTTGTTTGTTTGGGTAAGGTGAGGAAAGGGTTTCCCCAACATTCCACCGTGATGAGATGTTTGGGCTGGGTGGTGAGGCCTCATTTAGTTAATTATACAGGGACTAGAGACAAGATTCACCCTCTTTCCAATGCTTTAAGAGGAACAGGACGAAGGGGTGGAGTAGACTCAAACTGAGTGAAACTTGAAACTTTCTACGAGATGTAAACATCGTATTACTCTTCTATAAAAGCAAAACCTTTCTCAACCCCTCTCTCATAGTCCTCATCTTCCAGACTAACAAGACAAAACAAGAAAGACGAAACAGTCGAGAAACCTAGCGGGACTTGACAAGTCAGGAAACATTGTTAAAACACCCACATCATATTAGTTAATTGGATGGGTGGGCGTGGTTTACAAACCATCAACACATTTCAAAACATTATAAACAAAAAAACTAAAACAACGTTTTCAACTCTTAATCATTAACAATGTTAAACATAGAAATACTTAACACTATATTTATATTAAGTTTGAAGAGGCTGAAAATTATGTACCACTTTAAACAACTTCTAAACTATATCTTCATCAAAACTAATGATAAACATTAAGAAAAATATTGTCATTCATTTAAATTTAAATTTAAATGACAAACTCGACCAAGGATATTAATTCCAAGTGCAATAGAGTAGGTGACGCAAATGAAACTTAAAACGATAGCAAAATAGAAAGAGAACGCATTTAAAAATACTCTGTCATTTAGTGTGACACATAGCTTCCTCGTGTCCTATTTCGTAAACAATTAATGATTTTATGCTTTTATCATATCCAATTTATTTCATTTTTCCCTTGTTTTTTAATCTGTCGAAATTGTTTTGATTCTTTACATGAATCAAAGTATAAATTTAGCAAAAGATAAATAGCGCTGACGGTTCAGATTGTCTAGTGCTATCTGCGGGCTACTTTCAACGGACCATCAACATTTCAAATATTAATTTCATATTTTAAGATAAGTTGGTTCGCAAAATTTGAGCGACAGACCTACCATCAGACACGAAACCAAACATTTTCCCTGATGCCTAAAACGGATTTAATTCTTGGATTTTTTTAAATCTGAGAGCTAAAAAGTTTTCGTTTATCAGAACCATCACATAGCTTCCGTTACTTTCGGTAAGCTTGGAAGCAATACAAATTTAAGTTTAAATAAATAAAAGTGTTTAGTAATAATAGATGTTTTCCTTAAATTTTTAAAACTAAAAAAAAATGCTAACTCATTGAATACTATAATTTAAAGCTTTGTTCCACAAAACACCTCAGGGTAAATACCAAAGGGCCTGGGAGCTAAACATTCCAACCCCTTTACTCCGTTAGCATTCCTTAAGAACCCATTTCTAGAAATCCTTCTTCACACTTTTAGTGTGAGCAACCCAGAAATTTATAGGGAACATTGTGGTCAGCGTAGCTCCGAAATTCTAACCTGTAACTAAGGTCATTATTAATACACCTGGCGTTGGTTCCCGTCCGATATTAAAATAGGTCAAATCCGGGATCCGGGTTTGCTCAATTTCATAGACCACTAAGATGGGGGTTACCTTCGTGATCTAGAACCCGAGCCTTCAGGCTCAAGAAGGGTTCAGTCCCCCGAGTTAAGTAATCAACAAATTTGGTAGTCTACTTGGTAGTGGTTGGTGACTACTTTGATTTATTACTTGATGGGTGAATACTTTTATTTGTCATTTGATAGGTGACTACAAAACTCTAGGTTGGTGAAACTCTAGAAGAAGGTGAAGTTGGTAAAAAACTAGGTGAAACTCTAAATTGCATCTATTAATTAAGGACATAGTAGGGCGAAGGAGACTTCCTATGGGGCACTCTTTGATGTGGGTCAGATCCGAGTCATGATGATGTGATTTGTATCTATGGTTCGAGGACGGAGCAGGGCGAGGGGCACCCCCTATGGGGCACTCTTACCCCACGCTTTGACGTACACTTATATAGCTTACTAATGACCACACCATACTCGCTTCGGCGGTACAAATTACAAATGTATGATGTGTCAAGTACTTGGAACTCTCCACCACGGGGCGTAAAATGGGCCTAAAAGATGGCCTAATTGCAAGGTTCGACCAGACTACTAACTACCTTACTTTCTTTTTTTCACTTAATAGGTGGCTAATATGATTTTTCACTTTATAGGTGACTTCATTGATTTTGAGTACTACTTTAATAACTAACCTATGAAGTGAAAAACTATCATCAACTTGATTTTTTGGTCAATTAACTAATTTTGTATTCAAGATCATGGAGATCACATTGTCCACCAAAATGGACGGGAAAAGGCCGCTTCTCCACTAATTTTTATCTTTCAAATGCCAAGCTATGTCCAGTAGACAGATTTAGCCGATCACATATTCTGAAAAGGCACCTAAAGATTAAGTTATACACAAAATTCTATCTTTATGTCACACAAGTTATCATCTAGACTATGAGGACTACCTAAAACTAGCTAATATTTACATATTACATTTGTTTAGTGATTTTCCGATATTTTCTTTAAATTTGGCCACCGAATGTGGAATCTTCTATGTCAATGGCCCCTAGTTTTCTAGTCTTAAGTAAAATCAAATTTAATTTGTTGTTTCTTTTTAAACTTTTTTTTTCTAATTTATCCTTCTACTTATTTCCGAATCAAATTAACAACAAGCTCTTAACCAAATTCCCTCCGAGAAACAACTAATTAAATCCTCAATCTTCCGGAGAGAAAAAAACATCTATCTAGATTCAAAGTAAGAAATAAGAATGATATAAAAAAAGGGGATTTTCTTCACTACCAACCCAACAAAGTTTATCGTAGTTTAAAACGAAACGGGGTTAAAGCTGTGAAAGATTGGTTGGTCTGCGGGGAAAGTCCGAATAGAGAAAACACCAGTGAAAGGGCTCCTAAAAAGATAAATGTTGTGCTGGTTCGGAAGATTCTCCAGTTGTGAAAAGCGATAGTTATAAACCACTACGAGATCCTCTTAAGTCGAGAGGGGGTCTACACAGACCTACCCAATTTCAAACTGGCACCCAAATCACTCCCGTCTAACTTTGCCGCTAGACCTCCGACACTTGTAATGGAAATTAATCAGAAAAGCGGTTCTTACAACACATGCCGGACTACAAGTTTACTTCTCCATTCCAAATTTATTGCACCTTAAAACTGACTACAACTAAAATTCTTAGAAGGTCTTGCTCCATTTATTAAAACGGAGACTTGAAGTGAAATAGCTTAAAATGGATGGTTTAATTTCCAATGAAGAAGAGAAAAACTACACAACAAAACAACATTCTACCATCATAACTAGACTATTTCAACAAGAAAGTTTACACAACTTAAAACGGTTTTTAGAGTAATGACCATGATTGTATTTACAATTTAAAGTTGTCTGAAGTCAGTTTACAAATTGGTTACATTCGGTTCGAAATGGTTGCAAAAGTGATGTTCGATTCATCAAAAAGTTAATTTAACAAAGAACAAGAACTGTCTTAAAATTTAAAATGAAGTATTTTATCAATTTACAAAATGCACCCATTCCACAAATTTAAAATAGAATTGCAAGTAATATCAATGAATTTACAAATATGATAAAGCCTTTTAGTAAAAGTTTAAATTAATTAGTAAATTTAACAAAATATTTAAATTGAAATAATGAAATGCATAATATATAATACCTTCGATCCTCAACTATCCTCCGAATTTTAGCGAAATCGGACCATTTTAGGTCGCGAGAAATTGACGTTTGGATAATTTGAGTAGCTACCATTGATCGACAAGCAAATCAATGAAATTCATAGGGTATCATCTACATCTAGAGTCTAAATTGCATAATCACTGAATATTTTATCAATATTGGATGAATATTGTGGATGTTATGGTTGCGATGAAATAATAATTTTATAATTAAAATAACATAATATCATATAAAACATGTCATAATATATACATAATAGTTGATTAAATAATAATAATAAACTATTATGTTATATTTTCTCATTTAGTAAAATCAAGTAATTAGGCATTAAGTTTATTAAAGCATTATAATGTCGTATAAAAAAAGAAACAATAGAACATCGAAGTCGATTTGGGGGAGTGGTAATAATTAATTTCTAATAAATCACCTAATGAAGATAAAGATACATTCTAAATTTATAATTATTTTATCAGCACCCTAAATAAAATAGTTTTTAAGATAAGCAGTTGGATATCGTATAATTGTTCGTTGTAAAAGCTTTATTAGATTTATTTTGAGTCCCGTATTCTATTCTGAATGAATTAAGGTCATAGGTCACTTGCTAAAGGTCAAAACATTGAGTAGGCAGGCCTTAAAAATGTTAACAGTCGTATCCAAAAATATCTTGCTTATTTTAGCCTTAACGGATTCTATAAATAGTATATCAGGGTTGTGTTAGGAATATAGATGAGCACTCGATTTGGCGTTTGCATATTATAAGCAAATATATTTTTGGAATACTGAGTTGGTAAATTTATAGGAACAAGAGAAATGTTCTTTTAATAGAGTAACACAGATATTTATACAATCCTCGACTCCCTGTTGAAACCTTTTTCCTTTTTTGTAATCGGCAATCGGTACTAGAGGCACCCTCTAGAGAGAAAGGGCAAGAAACCTCTTTAACTGTCCCTAACAGAAGAGAACGTTATCTCCGGTCGCCTCCACCTTCACCGACCATGGCTCGGGAAGAGTCCCGTGCTCGACTCTAAAGTGACAACAACGAAAAGCCGTTCGTTAACTGGGTGTGCCATTGGGCTTTTTATCTACCTTTTCTCTATTGCCTTTTACTTTTTTCTTTAAGTTTTACCTTACAGGAATATCCATCGGATATACAGTCCATTTCATTTCATTTCAAAAGATCAAACAGAAGATTTTATTTCAACGTATTTAATATACCTACAAATAATAACTTCAACCCTGCAACATATAAGCTGGTAGTAGCCATACAATAAAATTAACAGTATTAAACCTAATAAACTAAAGAGGTTGTGTTTGACATTATGTTCTATTGACTAAAGAGAAGAACATAAACTGTGTTGAACAGCTTCGTTTATTTTGTTAGATAAAAGATGTCTAATAGAAACTGCCTCACCGTGATGTTGACTAAATACAGTAACGTAACAGAATTCTGAAGAGATAAGCTCCGTATTTACAATCCTCTTCTACATCCTAAGTTTGTATCAGGAACCCCTAGTATAGGCGTCCTACTAAAGTACAAGACTCCGTCGACGGTGAACACAACAGGATAATAAGAGAAGCTATCACACAAAGAAACCTTTCGAGAGGATGGGTAACTTGCATCTAGAACTCCAGATGAAGCCCTTAGTCGGCTCTTCAAACGAGATCAAAAGAAAAGGAAAGCCCCTTTGGAACAAGCACCTAAAGATACAAACTGAAGTCTTGCTCACTAACTGGATGACACTATAGACCTATTTGCTATTACATTTCTCTTCCTACAGAATCCTTCCGTTTGAACAATCATCCTTGCAGTCTGGAACCTAAATGCCAGAAACCATGAACCCTCTTTGCTAGTTCGTAGTCAGTTTGTTAGTATACATTTCAACAGCAGAAGAGGTTTCTTTACCTTAGAAAATTATGTACCTTTGACACTTGCCCCTAGTATAATTCCAGCAAGAGAGGAAATGTTTCCTGTCATGCAAAATCGCACTTTTATCACCGATAGTTGGAATTCTGCAAAGTTCCCAAGGTTATCTACACATCATTAACAAACCTAAAATTTATCACGTGAATTTAAATTTAAAACTATTGGGAAAAATTTACGTAAATAAATCTCTAGGATCCTATGACTTTGTAGATATTATCTATACGAAGGATCATAATAAGTAAGTGCGCAGATCATTAATGTTGATGTGGCCTAATCAGAGAATCCTATTGCATAAGTTCATAGGTAACTTTTTGTTGATGTGGACTGTATGAACAAATTCGATTTCATCACGCAATCACTATTTATGTTGATTGTCTACCTCTACCACATTAAAATCAACAACCATAATCCATCTTTCTTCTAATAACCCGTAGCTATTAACTTCAATTCAGGATTTACCTTATTTTTTCTTACTAATCCCAGACAGTTTTATACTTTGATATGAATGTACGTGTATACAGTCCACTAAAGTTTAAAGTAAGGTCTTCTGGTCCTCTAATATTGCTATGCTACCAAAGAATAAGAGACTAACTAATACTTATCTACCACAAGGAATGTTAGTCCTAAACAATACCTTAAGAAATATTAATACTAAGCAATACCTTAAGGAATATTACTAATAAGCAATACCTTAAGAAATATTAATACTAAGCAATACCTTAAGGAATATTACTACTAAGCAATACCTTAAGGAATATTTTTAATAAGCAACCCTAGAGGAATAATACTACTAAGCGATACCTTAAGGCTTAAGGAATATTACTTCTAAACCATACCTTAAGGAATAGGGGAGACCGTTGTACCTTGATCACAGTGTACCTTGGATCACCCTTCAGTTTCTTAGAAGATGCTGCTATCTACGTGACAGAATTGTACTAAGACAATGTATATACTTAATCAAGTCCTTGCAAGCCTGACAGTTGTTGTCCATGTCCTGTTGTTTTCGAATAAAATAAAAAAAATCATTTTTTTACCTCAAAAAGTAACAACTTTTGGTTTCGGAAAATATTGTGGTAAAACTGCCAACCCAAGTCGAATTGAGTGGTTCTGCTAGAACTAATGGACAGTTGATGTTCCAAGAAGACTTTTCTAACTTTATCGTTTTTTAACGACTTTTAACTCATTTTTAAAACATTTATAAACAATTAAAAATTTTACAATACAAATTTTAATAAAAATTATTACAATACAAATTCCTGTTTAAAAATGTCGTTTTTAATCCATTTTATCTTCCTTAAGGTACATGACGTTGATGATTCAAGGAATACTAAGACGTGATTAATGGTACATTATGGTCTTGTACCATTGATCACATATTAATAAAATAGAAATATATTTTTTTCCCCTATAACTTTTTAATATTTAAATTCTCAAAAAATACATTGTGTGTAGAAATAATGGTGTTATCAGGAGAGACTATTTCCGTTATTATATCTTAAAAAATGGCTTTTTAAAAAATACAAAAGTAAATTTTGAATCCAAGGTACAACAGTCTCCCCTACTACTAAGCTATAAATTTAAGGAAATATTACTAATACTAATAAGCAATACCTTAAGGTATATTACTTTTCAGCAATACCTTAAGAAATATCCCAAACCCAAACTAAGCATTCCTTAAATTGAATAAAATTTAGTCTAGTTTTAAAAAAAGTTCATATACATATTAAATACACTTATTTTTTATGATAAACCGTTATAACGTACAACACGATTCCTCGGAAAATGAAGAAAATTAAAAAAAAAATGTAATGTCAATAAAAAAAGAAACATTTTATCATGATTAGACGAGAAAAGAAGAGTGAATATATCGTCAAAGCCAAAATACGAACACAAACAAAAAACTTTTGTTTCTTCCCCTCTGAGTTTAATGCGCTTACCAAAGTTTTCTTCACGACTTTACTTCTTTCGCGTACTCATAATCATAAAATATGTATAAAAAATTACCACGCACCATGTGCAAAAAGTAAAAGGCTTTAAGTAAAGTTGTTTTTTTTTTCCGAGAAAAAAGTATACATTTTTAAGAAACATACTTAAAACTGTTCAGGCACAAATTAAAATAAAAAATCCTCCACAATTTTAAGAAAAAATAGATTATAACACATGAATGTCAGAAAAAAATCACATGAAGATAAAATTATTTTTATTTTGAATTTAATTAAAAATATGGAAATTTTTTTCTGCATATCAAGCCTCGAAGAATATATTTTTGTTAAAAAAGATGCATATAAAAAACTCCACATAAATAAAATAAAATTTACATATAAACACATGTATTTGTTTAAATAAATGGTGTCTATTATTAATTATTTTTGATGTCAGTTTCATACTTCATACTGTATAAGCTACATTCCAGAAATTATAGAGATAGCAGTTTCGAACTAATTTTTACATAAGCTTGTTGATTAGTGCGTCATACTGGATAAAAATATGTCACTTATAAGGGATTTGAACCTAGTTTATAGTCAGTGTTTGATCCTAGGAGTCTTAAAAATCCTTAAACTAAACTAATTTTATGCATGAAATTTCTCACTATTCACACTATGCAACAAAAAAAAAGGAATGGATAATTGATAGTATTTACCATATTCTTTGTGGTAAACATAATGAGAATTCACATTCGAATAAAACATACAGGTTTTTTAATCTACAATTAACTCTCTGCTTGAACATAGTAACATACAAACTCAACTCAAATATTATCTGAAGAACTCTCTACGTGAACATAGTATCATAGAAACTTAACTCAAATATTATATGAACAACTCTCTGCTTGAATATAGTATCATACAAACTTAACTCAAATATCATCTGAAGAACTCTTTGCTTGAACATAGTATCACACAAAATTAACTCAAATATCATTTGAAGAATTCTCTGTCTTTCAATTCTGTCTTCAGAGATGTCATTCAATTCTTCTTTAGAGAGACTAATTCTCTCCTAAACTCAGATAATTGTATTATCTATCCCAAATTATGTCATTTAGATACGAGGATTGTAATAACTAAAAGTAGCTTTAATTATATTTTTATTAATTCAACGTCGGAGTACTCCCGCAGTCTCTTTATATTTACAAAGATCTGAGAAGTTTTGGATTAACATTTTTTTTTTTTTTTTCATTTGAAGGTCACTTGTAAAGGAGACCTAACTCCCTTCATCATCTTCAAGACCCAAGTCCCTGTTTCATTAATTACTTTTTACCAAAAGAAAAAAGATTAAAAAAATAAAAGATAAAACTCAAAGTAAAAAAAGTTAGAAAAAGATAAGAGAAAATGGAAGTAATTAGAGGAGGAAAAGTAAATAGATTCTATCTATCTTAATCTTAAATTAGAGATTCATTAAACCTCCCCAACACTGATTTAAATCATCAAGATTGTTATGAAACTTTTTCATGACTTTTTACAACATAAAGAAGCGAGACGGGAAAAAGGGGTTGAAGAATTTAAAAAAAAAGAAACGTGCTAACCAATACAATTCGAACAATACCTTCGACAGGAACTACCGATAAACCCTACTCCAATTATCCAGTCTTTCGTAATACGAATACAATAAGGTGGTGCAAAAGATAATAAGAAACCAAATGGCAAGTCGGAGAAGAAGATGAAGCTACAAAAAATTATGAATAAAAAGCTTCAAAAACTCTCTCCCCTTTTTCACTTGACATCTGAAAATATTGAACAGCTGTGCCCCTGTCAAACATCTTGAAAACTTTTGTTAGTTGAGAGAGGTGGAGGGGGCAAGCAAGTTTTTTTTTGAAAAACCTCTTGTACTTCGAGGATGAAGAAGATTTTATTTTTATTTTTAGGTTCGGCTGGAAAACACGAAGCATTCTCGAGAGTGGTTTGACGGATTTTCATGTGGTTTTCAAATGGAAAAACGCGATGGGGTGTGAGGTTTCAAATAGCAGTGTTTTTTTTTTTTTTTTTTTTGTTTTTTTTTAGAAATGGTGAGTCTACAGGGTATTGGTGGCAAAAAAAGATGAGGAATGCGGTGTCTGAAGGTGTTCCTTTCATCTGGGGTGGTTCCAAGCTGCCTCGTTTCTCTCCGCCGTCTGTTTTGCCAGCGTCGTAACGCGGTATAGTACCCCCACCACTATACGAAAGGCTTATCGGGATGGGTGTTCGATAAAGCGATCGGTCGTATAGGTTCAGCTATATAACCCTAAACCATACTTTTGTATGGCCCGCCTTGTACTAACCTCCCAATATCCTATCCGTCTCTTCTATATCCTTTCGACTACATTCCCCCCACCCCTCACCGAAAAAAGAAGGAAAAGATTTTCTCGAAGGCTTCGAAGCTTCCCAAACTAATTTACTACTATACCATATAAACAGGCGTAACCTAACTACTTCTTCAACAAGATGATCCCTTTCAAAACCTTATACTTTAATAGCTAAAAATCTTAACTCGGCCTTGACTTTAGTTACATAACTTTCCTATAATAGGCATCGCGTCGCTCTATTATTGAAGTGAAATCAATGCAATAAAAATTACATATTAAGACAATAAATAATAATTTAAATCAAATTATAATTATTATTAACTACGGGAGACAGGCAGAGAAAAATAGACTCCAGCGCCGGGATTTGAACCATGGGCCTCCAATATATCCAGTACAGGCACTCTAACCAACTAAGCTACACTGAAGAATAATTTCCTCTGTCGTTAACGATACCTAGTCCCGAATTTAAGCTTTCAATTTTTCCACATGTTTAGAAGTCAACATTTACGACAATAGAACTTGACCGAGAAATAACGCTTATAATTATAAAGTTAACTAGTCCCGAATTTAAGCTTTCAATTTTTTCACAAGTCTTATGGACAATTGAGTCTAGAAATTGAATAGACAATAAAAAATTATAATGAGTTGATAGTTAAAGAGGATGATGGTAGTAGAGCCGTGCAGTGGGAGTGAAGGTAACTTACTATTCCTTATTTTACATACCACGGCCATTTCCATTTCAACTAAAATAAAATGCATCACTTCACTACAAAAAAACAATATGCCTGCATCAAGTTGTAATTTTACATGATTTATGAGCAGTTTCATTAAAATCGATGAGTTAGAAAGTAAGATATTGGTGGAAACGTTCTTTTCTTAAGTTTAAACGCTTTAATAGTTTTAGAAATCTATAACACTTCATTTCAACGATCTATCTTAGTGTGGTGACACACTTGAGCATTCGCCCCGAATCATACGTTCCCGTTCGGCCCGCCCAGTCCATTTCTAAGCAAATCGGGGCGAACGCATGCTCATTCGGGGGATAATTACAC
>KZ652741.1:1881-12316 GCA_001010745.2 Gerris buenoi | reverse complement strand
TCTCTCTCTCTCTCTCTCTCTAGATATATATATATATTTGTGTGTATGTGTGTAAAGAAAGTAAAATAGAAAAATAGAAAGTAAAATTCAATGGATCTATATTAAAAACCATCGTTTTGTGCAGATACTATTGTTGAGGGGGGTGGGGGGAAAAAGTTAGAGTATTTTTCCAGTAGACATTAACTCAAAGCTTTCTATAGGAGGTACTAAAGAAGAAAACCATTATGATATATTAAAGCTTTGTTATCACTTGCTCTTAGAAAAGTGCTCTTTTCATGGCTTTTATTAAAGAGTGCTCTTTTCTCTTTTAGAAGCGTTTTAAGAGAGCCGTTGCCATTCTGAAAATGATCCTTACACTCAGCGACATTGGCTAAGTGCCTTTTGCTTCTGTAACAGTCACGAAAATTCCTTTTTCTCTATCCATAGTTGGGAAGTTGGAAGAAATGGCGATATTGAAAGTATTCTAGCGATATTAAATGAAGCAATAAGAGTGAAAACTAAAACTGAATTAACCACACGGTTATACATAATTAAGTACAAAATTGAGATGAAAAAGCTTAATATAGTATGTACGCTTTGTAAAACAGCAGTAATCAAGATGTCAAATTATTAATGTTGTGGAATTCCTAAAAGTAATTATCCATAGAATAGATATGGCTTTAACTAAATAAATTGTTAAATTAAAAAGGTAATATTAAATGGGCATTTGTTTAGGATAGAGATGACTGCTAAATACCGGATAGCGTGATCTCCCAAGATAAAGTTCAAAAGGAAGCAGACTTGGCCTCTAGTATAAGGCTTACATTTCTCTCTTGATCTGCTTCGCTATGTCAGTAAGTCTTCTAATTAGGCTCATCTCTGACTTTAATTGGACCTTACCTTGGATAGTCTCTCACATCTTAACTCTATACAAGGACTCTTCGTAGAGAACTACATAATTAGAGCTATTTTTTCTAATTTTATATTGCTCAAATAATGTGTTAATTGCTCAAATAATGTGATTATTGCTCAAGTAATGTGTTTATTGCTCAAATAATGTGATTATTGCTCAAGTAATGTGTTTATTGCTCAAATAATGTGATTATTGCTCAAGTAATGTGTTTATTGCTCAAATAATGTGATTATTGCTCAAGTAATGTGTTTATTGCTCAAATAATGTGATTATTGCTCAAATAATGTGATTTTCTGATGATGGAGTCACTTAGTTAGGAATAAATAAACATGTCTTTACTGGCTGCTAACTATTCTCGGTTGGTTAGACTGGATTTAAGTAGGTTACTTTTAGGTTTAAGCAGATTACTTCAAGTAGAGTCCGGGCAAGTTAAAAAATTAAAGGAAAGCGAAAAATACTCTGCCTTTGTGCCTTATAGCTTCCTCGCGTTCTATCTTGTATTCTTTAATAATTTTATATGCTATTAATACCGATTATTTTCAAATTAATGTAAATATCCCCCATTTTTTAAAAACTATCAAAATTTTTTTGATTTTTTACAATAATTTAAGTATCAATCAAGAAAAATTTAAGAAGCGCAGAAATAAATATGGGGCATTCTGCAGATTACTTTCGACAAACCTTACAAATTTCAAAAATAGGGTGAGTGCTTCTGAAGATATAGGTGTAAATAAATGTATGTTTGTGCGGAGGTAGAAGATAAAAAAATAAGCGCATAAGGTTGAAACTTATATGGACCAACAATGGGCTAATTATGTCCTGCCATTTAAAAACCATTAAAATCAGACCTGCAGTTTTCAAGATATATGTTAGTTCACAAAAATGAATCGACTTAACAGAAACGGTACCATAAATGATTTATCTTCCATAAAACTTAACCATAAATGATTTCTCTTCCATAAAACTTAACCATAAATGATTTCTCTTCCATAAAACTTAACCATAAATGATTTCTCTTCCATAAAACTTAACCATAAATGATTTCTGTCTAGACGTTTTGGATATCGGAGACATGAAATAAATTCGTTATTCAAAACGATCACATAGCTTTCGTTACCTTCGATAAGCTCATTGGACTCATTGGAAACGAACGCGCTTCTCAAGTAGGAGGTACCGGTTCTATTCCCACCACTGGCAAAGGGCCCTAAGCTTATGGTTTATGCCACTGATGTACGACGCCCTAACCCCGTATAATCCATTACATATATAGTTGTATAAAAGCCCTCCACGTGCTGAAACGCCACGAAGCTTTTTATTTATTTATTTTAAGAAGCCATTTTATTTATTATCCTGCCACTTGTTCATAACATATCATCTTTCGTATACGGTACTTTGAAAAAAGCAATAAAACGATATTACCTTTAATATTTTACAGTCAAGAGTATTTATTAATAGCAAATGCCTTCTGTCTCTGACAGTTGGGCGTTATCACAGAATGAACTGTATAGCCTCTCACAGCAGTTTATTGTCTTCAAAGAAACTAACAGCATAAATCATTGCTGTACTATACTTAATTTTATTTTTATTTATAATACAACTGTGATATTTTATCGGTTTTTACTTTTTTTATATAAAGAGAAAGTATCGTGAAAGCCGGAAATTATTATTATTTTAAGATTTTCATTGATCGTGGAGCTTAAACTACTTGGCCAATGTTGACGAAATTTGGCTTACATGTTCAGAAAAAGTATACCCCGAGGCGAAATCTAGAAATTATTTCTCGAAGTGGTTTCGACGATTTTAAAAACGAATCTAACAATATAAAGCGTTTCCTCGGGAAAAATCTATTTTCCCGAGATAGTGATAAAAGTAAACAACCCCATGTTGAACACATTTTAAATAATATATTAACTAGGAATCGCGTGGCTTTATCAATAAAGCTAGTTTATTGCAATAAATATTAAATATTAAGCATATTAACAGTTAATCATAATAAGTTTATAGTTTAAAAGGATGATAGGAGTGTACGGTAGTGCCAGGTGGACTCTCACTTCATTTGGAAGGTTCTATAGGTGGGTTCACAGCCGTAACTAGCGGATCGACACGCGTATTCGTATAGATAACAACATATTATTATTTTCTTCTGGTAATTAAACATTATTGCAAATAAGTTTATTAATTTAATTACGTGAAAGTATAAAATTTATATATTAAAATGAGTTACAGTCCTCCAGTAATGAGTGGCAGTCCTCTAAAACTTTCAAGTTATTGATTTTACAGTAACTTCGCTTATTGCAAAACGATATTCTAGAATAATAAACATATATATTCAAAGCAAAGAAAAAGCTTTAAAAACAACGTGAAATTATAATATTTAACTAAAGTTAAATGATAATGTTTAAGTTTTAAAATGTATTTTAACTTATTTCCTTTGTACGAAAGCAAATAATGTGTTCAAGGACTTTTACAGGAAAGGAAGGGAAATAGGGTCGAAGATATTTATTAGGAGTTGGCCTTTACTATAACTAATTTCAAATATTTACAAGTTTAGCGATAACTGAAATCAATATATTAAGTAAATAATACTTTCAAAAATATTATCAACTAATAAATCAACCATCGGTACATTGTAATCTTACTTGTTCGCTTAGTTAAAGAAAGCAAATCGAATAAGACAAATTTTATGTCAATGGAATCATTCCACATTGCAATCCCAGGTACCTGGTGACTTTACTGAATATGTGAAATGTTTAACACCTAAAGTAGTGTTGATCAGGGCGGAAAAAAGAGAGAGTTGTACAAAAACATCCATAGATCCTAAACACCGATATACCAGGTGACTTCGCTGAATACCTGCCACATGTCACACCTAATTTAGTGTTGATCAGAGCGGATTAAAACAGTGTGTTGAATAATAACATCCTGGATCTTAACAGCGATATACCTAGAGACTTCGTTGAATACCTGTGACATGTTTCATTCTAATTTAGTGTTGATCAGGGCGGAAAAAACAGTGTGTTGAATAAAAACATCATAGGTATAAACAGCGATATACCTGGTGACTCTATTGAACACCTGTGACATGTTTGACACCTAATGTATAGTTGATCAGAGTGGAATAAAAACAGTGTGTTGAATAAAAACCTCATAGGTCATAAACACCGACATACCTGTTGACTTCGTTGAATTCATGTGACATGTTTCACATCCAATGTTGTGTTGATCAGAGCAGAATACAATAAAGTGTGTTGAATAGAAATAAAATAGGGCTAAACCCATACCTGGTGAGTTCAAATCCCAGAGAGGTGAGAAATGTTTCACTCTAATGATCATATCGAGAGATAACTAAAATAGCCCTTCCCCTTCCTGCAATAGTCTAATAATGTGTTGATCACAACGTAAAAGAAACAGAGAAAAATTTGACTTTTTGTAAACGACCTCTTTCGTCAGATTTCTTTTACAAATAACCCTCTTGAGATAGCGAGTAACAACTGGTTGAGAACTGTTTTAGTACCATAAAACGTCTGCGATAAGGCAAGGAAAGGCAAGTAACAGTTATTAGGCCCATTTTATTTTATGGTTTGGCAATAACCAATTCACTAAAGATACTTTTTCTCTTTTCTACCATCTTTTTTTATACACTATATCCGATACTTCCAAATATCCTCTTTGTCGAATGTTTTAAGTCAGTCTACTTATATATTATAATATCAGTATGAATAAAATAAGATAAAAAAAAGTGTGCAAATTAGAGCTTCACATAGCATCATGCCTCCTATTGTCACATGCTTCCTATTTTGTATACTTTAAGGATTTTATGCTATTGCAAGCAATAATTATCAAATTTACCTAATTTCCCCTTGTTTTTTAAATCTGTCAAAATTGTATTGAATTTGACTTGTATTGTTTTTACACGACTTAAAGAATCAATTTAGCAAAATTTAAAGAGTTTAGGCGGTTGAAATTTATCTAGAGCTATCTGCTGGCTACTTCCGAAAAACCCTCAAAATTTCATAAAAATCAAATAAGTTCTATTGAAGAAAGAAAATGTCTGTTTGTACGCATGTGCAAGAAAAACCAATGGGCACAGAAGGTTGAAACATGTATGGGATCAACAATAGCCAAATTATCTATCTATATTATTAAAAAAGTTTTTGTAAACAAACAAGTTCAGAGTAAGAGTGACATACTTCACTGAGTGTGGAGTGCGTTAGGCGATACCCCCTAGAAGAGGTTTGAGTCCCGGGGAGAAAAGGGAGATCTTGAGAGTGACATAGTACTAACCGTGTAGACAGAGTGAGGGTGACATTATAAATATTTTTCCGAGAAGAGAAAAGCCTGTAAGGCGGGACAGAGAGTAGGTATATTGAAATGTAGCGAGAAAAGGAAAGGAGATGGTAGTTGCGTCTATCCCCACTACACCTCATCCACTATCCTACTTCCTTCACATATTCCATAACTATACTCATCCCTTCTCATACCATGTCGTCCGCGCAGCTGCCGACTACTCGGCCGCTACCACGTCTTTTCGGGGGTTGGCAAGCGAAGCGAGTAGGGGGCGGAGCCCCCTAGTGGTGAAAAACAAAATTTCATTAACATCAGACGAGTACTTCTTAAGATATAACGAGTTGATTCGCAAAAATTTAGTGACAGACAGACACATACAGACAGATCCAAAAAAGTTCCCTGATGTCTGGAACGGATTTTTGTCTTGGAATTTCGAATTCGGAGTCATAAAATATTTTCGTTCTTCAGAACGATCATACAGCTTGCCTTCAGTATAAGCTCAGAACAAAGCAATCGATGTAAAGGAAAAATATAATAATCCTTAAGCTTAATATAATTTAAGAATTTGTTCTAATTTTTTAGTTACTTCCTTTTAAAACTTGGAATAAGAGAATTTTCCCATGAAAAAAGAAGAAAAAAATACTTACCACTGAAGAAACTCATAATCACAAAACTTTGGGATTAATTCAGATTCGAATCTAAAGAAAGAAATACTTCTACTACTTTTCTTTTTGTTCAATATTTTTAATAGAAGTAAAAAGAAAAAAGCGTGGTAGAGTTAAAAAAATGTCTTGCAACATTTGCAATTAAAGAATTGTTATTATTGTTGAAAAAAGAATAATAACTCCGATTTAATAATGAAAAACAATATAAAAAGCAGCATGCATATATATTATATGCATATTATAAGTATATTATATGCATGCTGCATATAATATGCAGCATGCATGTACGCGCTCTAAATAATTCCAATAAACCGCTCAAAGACATCTGGGTTCATACATAATAATACACGAGTGTTTCAATAGGTTCAAATACCAGAT
This sequence comes from Gerris buenoi, assembly GCA_001010745.2. Classification (NCBI taxonomy): domain Eukaryota; kingdom Metazoa; phylum Arthropoda; class Insecta; order Hemiptera; family Gerridae; genus Gerris; species Gerris buenoi. The sequence goes on along the minus strand of KZ652741.1, from coordinate 6,094 downwards.
ATTGTTTTTCATTAATTGCTTATTGTGAATATACAAATTTAATATAAATTTTCGTTAAAATGTGAATTCGTTTTATAAGTGAATAAAGTTACTTTTTTATGGAACACCCAATGTTGGGTTTAAAAAAATCCAAAAACTATACAGATGTCACAAATACTGAGACGAACCTGCTCGCCGAATTTGATACAAATCGGTAAATTTTTAAGCCAGTTATCGAGTAATATTTGACCAACTAACTAAATAAGTGACAAACTACCATCAGCGAGTTGCTTTTTTCAAATACCCATTGCCAAGCTTTGTCTCGCAGACGAACTTAGTTGACCACAAATTCTTAATTAGGCACTAAAAAATTAACTTATACACAAAATTTTAAGACACGTTCTTGCATGCTCTCTCCAGGACTATAAGGTTAATTATTTAAATATTACTCCGAATCAAAGTGGTCACCCATCAAGAGAGAAACTAACAACTTTGATTTTTGACCACGGCTCTCGGCCTGGTTTTTTTTTTTTTTTTAATGCCAATTGCCAAACTATGACCCGGAACTGAACTTAGCCGATCACATATATTCTTCAAAGGCAAAGCAAGATTGACCTATATATACAAAATTCTTGCTTGATATGTTAGACACTTTTTTACACGCTATCCTCTGGGTAATAATTAGAAAAATTGACCTATATATACAAAATTCTTGCTTGATGTTAGTCAGACACTTTTTTACACGCTATCATCTTCTGGGCAATAATTAGAAAAATTGACCTATTTACACAATTCAAGGTTGATGTTAGTCAGACACTTTTTTACACGCTATCCTCTGGACAATAATTAGAAAAATTGACCTATTTACACAATTCAAGGTTGATGTTAGTCAGACACTTCTGTACGCTATATCATGGACTATAGTTATAAATAAATAATATAAAACAAATTATAGCACTTTCCAACAACAAAATTCCCATTAATATAGTGAATTTTTAAACCAACTCGAAACATAACAATAGGATGTTCACTAATTTAAAAAAAAAAATCTTGAGTATAATGTCTTCAGATAATATTGTCTCTTTTCATTATCAGTACAATGTCTCTAAGGCTTTAGATACTTCTTCAATTTGCGTTTCCAGGTTAAGGCCTTTTTCTTTCTTATAAGGGTCTTAAGTAAAATCATTATTTCTGTTGGAAGTCTATAGATTTTGGGAGGGGATATATTCTGTAAATGGAGACACATCATTAGTTAGAAGCCTAGGGGTTCTGATAGAGGGATATGTATACCTTGCTCCTCTTCCTATCCAGTCCAAAGACTTCTTTCATTAATCAATCGCCCTTCCTCCATATAATCATTCAATCCAGATTTATGTGCTGCTTTTTTCCCCCGAAATCATTTATTAAAATCTAACCCTAAAGAAAAAAATATATATACCTATTTATATGTATAAAGAAAATGACAGAATATGTTTTATTAAAATTCACCTGAATATAAATATGACAGAGGAAACCGTTTCCGTTATAACAGGAAAGTTCTAGATCGATTTATTTATTTTAATCGAAAAAAGAAAAAAAAAGTTGAAATCGGAGACAACAAAAAAAAAAAATTTCTTCAGAACGATTTCAAAGGGTTACCTTCGATAAGCTAGGAAGAAAAAAAATTGAATTTTTCATTTCAAATTGAAGATTTCACAATTGGACGTTTCAAAATGTGTTTTTGAATGTAGAAAATTATAAGGATAAAAAAAGATGCGGCTCGAAACCTTAAGTGTCCCTATCTGATACGTATTTCTTTAAGAAACATTTGAAATTCGGAACTAAAAATTCTTATTCTCCAGAATGACTGTAGTGCATCCATTACCTTCGGTATGCTAAATATACATCAAATTCAGCTTTAAGCTGTTCGTTCCTAGCAATATCATTTAAAAAAAAAAATAAAAAAAATAAACGTAAAACTCGTAGAAAATAAAAAGCCAGTAAGCGTAAAATAGTGATTTAAAGAAACCCTAGTCAGTTGTGCTGCATGTATATGACTTTACAAATTTTTTATTTATTTGTTTGTAATAACCTAATGTGAACCTTGGTGTGTAGGCTTCCGAAGTCCGACTTTTCGCTTCCACTAATAGAAGCGTCTTCAGACCGTAAAACTCCGTTGTTAACTGGAGTNTCTAAGTCTTTAGATACTTCTTCAATTTGCGTTTCCAGGTTAAGGCCTTTTTCTTTCTTATAAGGGTCTTAAGTAAAATCATTATTTCTGTTGGAAGTCTATAGATTTTGGGAGGGGATATATTCTGTAAATGGAGACACATCATTAGTTAGAAGCCTAGGGGTTCTGATAGAGGGATATGTATACCTTGCTCCTCTTCCTATCCAGTCCAAAGACTTCTTTCATTAATCAATCGCCCTTCCTCCATATAATCATTCAATCCAGATTTATGTGCTGCTTTTTTCCCCCGAAATCATTTATTAAAATCTAACCCTAAAGAAAAAAATATATATACCTATTTATATGTATAAAGAAAATGACAGAATATGTTTTATTAAAATTCACCTGAATATAAATATGACAGAGGAAACCGTTTCCGTTATAACAGGAAAGTTCTAGATCGATTTATTTATTTTAATCGAAAAAAGAAAAAAAAAGTTGAAATCGGAGACAACAAAAAAAAAAAATTTCTTCAGAACGATTTCAAAGGGTTACCTTCGATAAGCTAGGAAGAAAAAAAATTGAATTTTTCATTTCAAATTGAAGATTTCACAATTGGACGTTTCAAAATGTGTTTTTGAATGTAGAAAATTATAAGGATAAAAAAAGATGCGGCTCGAAACCTTAAGTGTCCCTATCTGATACGTATTTCTTTAAGAAACATTTGAAATTCGGAACTAAAAATTCTTATTCTCCAGAATGACTGTAGTGCATCCATTACCTTCGGTATGCTAAATATACATCAAATTCAGCTTTAAGCTGTTCGTTCCTAGCAATATCATTTAAAAAAAAAAATAAAAAAAATAAACGTAAAACTCGTAGAAAATAAAAAGCCAGTAAGCGTAAAATAGTGATTTAAAGAAACCCTAGTCAGTTGTGCTGCATGTATATGACTTTACAAATTTTTTATTTATTTGTTTGTAATAACCTAATGTGAACCTTAGTGTGCAGGCTTCAGCGGTTGAAGCAAAAACAAGACACTGTTTAACTGGAGTGAACAACGGCGTATTTATACCAGCTTTCACGAGCGTAGATTATACCTGGATTTTCTGGGGGTTCCTTGATTCGGGTTAATCTTTTGTTGGGATGACGCAATCGGGCAGGTTCTGCCTTCCTCAGTGTTCCTTTGTGGAGTGGGTGACATTTGAAGTCGCTGCTTCTTGCTTTCTGCTTGTTACAGGTGCTAACCAGAGGTTTCCTGTCCGGGAAAGAGTGAATCTTCTTTGTTAAAGTTTTACGGTTGTTTCTCGATCTCGATAGCCTCTTTTAGTACCCTGCTGTGATACTTGTTGACAGAAGCTTATAAGATGACAGGTATCTTCAGAATATTGTGCTATCGCTGATCTGTAATGGCTGTTATCACTGCTCGTACATCTCAATGCACCACATCCCAGAAGATGCTCCAGGAGTGGAAGTGAAACGTCTGACTTCAACCCAAAAGCTAGGTGCTTAATCATTGACGCTAAACTACCTCAAAGTTTCTGGGCAGAAGCTATCAACACAGTAAACTACCTATGCAACAGAACGCCTTCAAAGACCATTAGTAATGAAACTCCATTTACGAAATGGGCCGGTCATATACCTTCGGTAAGACATCTACATGTTTTTGGCTCTAAAGCTTTCGTATTAAATAAAAGACCTGGAAGAGGAAAATTTGAAGCGAAATCGGATGAAGGAATATTTGTAGGCTATGCAGAAAAATCAAAGGCTTACAGGATTTGGATGCCAAAATTAAAAGATGTTTTAACTACTAGGGATGTCAAAATTTTACCGAAAATGTATAAAGAAGAAGGAAATTTGTCATACAATGATTTAATAGTAGAAGACACCAACGGCGAGAGTAATGTAAATACTGAATATATAAATTTACCTATAAAAAATAAGAAAAATAATGAAAATAAATATCCTGTAAATAACAATATTGAAGAACCTGAAATAATAGAACAAATAAATGAGGAAATAATTGACGAACAACCTGATGTAAATATAGAAATAAGGAAAAGTTCAAGAGAAAGAAAAGAACCT
>KZ652740.1:227605-241485 GCA_001010745.2 Gerris buenoi | reverse complement strand
TGTAATTGTAAAGTTGTAAATAACAAAAGTTTAAAATAACTACAGTAAAAATCGCACATGTTTATAACCTGCATTTTAAAAACACCTTGTAGTATGATTAGTTTAGTAGTGATGGACGTTTAAAGGTGTGAATAAAATGAACAGTTTAATACATGTTACTGTGAGACGTTTCGACCCTAAAACATCTGAAGAATAGAGACGTTTCGACACTAAAACATCTGAAGAAGAGAGACGTTTCGACCCTAAAACATCTGAAGAAGAGAGACGTTTCGTCCCTAAAACATCTGAATAAAACAGACGTTTCGACCCTAAAATATCTGAAGAAGAGAGATGCTTCGACCCTAAAACATCTGAAGAAGAGAGACGTTTCGTCCCTAAAACATCTGAATAAAACAGACGTTTCGACCCTAAAATATCTGAAGAAGAGAGATGCTTCGACCCTAAAACATCTGAGGAAGAGACGTTTCGACCCTAAAATATCTGAAGAAGAGAGACGTTTCGTCCCTAAAACATCTGAATAAGAGAGACGTTTTGACCCTAAAACACCTGAATAAGAGAGACGTTTTGACCCTAAAACATCTGAAGAAGAGACGTTTCGACCCTAAAATATCTGAATAAGAGAGACGTTTTGACCCTAAAACACCTTAATAAGAGAGACGTTTCGACCCTAAAACATCTGAAGAAGAGAGACTTTTCTACCCCAAAACATCTGAATAAGAGACATAGGCGGAAATAGGGGGGTCTAGGGGGGGCTTAGCCCACCCTACAGATTTCGAAATCCTAATTAGCCCCCCCTACAAAATCTGCAAATGAAAATAATAATCCAACTAAATAAGTACCTATTGGTATAAGTTCACATTCTAATGTTTTCACACAACTCAAAAATATTAAATAAAGTAAAAGGCTACGACAGTGAAAAAATCGACAAATAACTACTGAAAAAAGTAGAGTTAAATGACTGGTTTGTATCGTATTGTAGCAGCGTTTTTTTATCTTGATGGCTGTCGTAATCGCGACAAGAAAGCGCACTGGAATAAAATAAGCAAATGTCATCAGGCTGTCGGCCCTCAGTTCTTAGATCAGAAACCAAACCCTAGCATTTCAATTCAAAAATGTGATACTGTACTAGACTTAGAATTGTGAATGCGATGAGGAACTTGTTTACCAATCTCTGGATAAGCCCAATCTCTGGGGCTTAAAGAGCATAAAAAATTCGTTGTCAGGGGCCAAATTTTCTGGGGGGGGGGGATATTCCATACCTCTAGATCCCCCGGTAGGTATCATATTTTAATTTAGGAGGGGGGTAAATTTGGTATATTTGCAAATTATTTATCATGGAGAAGGGGCTATAGAAATAAGAGGGAGTTCTGTACCTCTAGATATTCTCGCATAGTAAAATAATTTAAATCTTTCTGGATGGTAGTTTATAGACTTATCAAATTAAAATAACATGGGTAAATAATAAAATAACAGCATGGGTATCCAGCTAGTTTAACATATAAATAATCATTTAAAATAGAGAAATAATAAAGCCATTTCACATAGAAATATTATTGCACACAGTTTTGACGACCCTGAAATCATTGTGTCTACACTACATAGTAGAGTGGAACCAGATACTTCATAAGCAGTATCGTTAATCGAGTGGATGTCACTTGATACTTGAACTATGTACTTATATAAATATAGTTTCTATTACGTTTAAAATTAATATTAGTCATTCTAACGGGAATTAGAAGAACAAATAAAAATAAGAAATCGAAAACAAGCTATCTGACAATAAATATAACTAATTTATTGATAAGGAATTTATTTATAGAAGTTATCGAAGGAAGAGGCGACGGAGAAAAAAGTTATGTGTATATATTTATGAAAGATCTATAGTCATAGTAAGATAACAAAGGGCCCCACGCTCGCTTAAATTGAGACGTTATTCATGTAGAAAAAAAATGTTACCAGTTTTTAAAACTAGGTTTGCAGTGCAGTCTCCTTGGAAATTGCTTAGCTGAATATCTAAGCAATTTCCCTGTTTTTCTATTTTACCCCCTCTTAAATAAAAATATGACAACCGTGAAAAGAACAACAATTACTGTACTCTTATAAGAGCCTTCCAATGACATGTATCATGAAGGGCATATACTATATTAACTTTTGTTCCCCGTACCCCGTACCCCTGGGAACCAATTTAGACCATTTCAGATTTATACCTTCCAGTGGTTGGTCGCTATGACCGTGCCGAATTTTGTGCGGATCGGTTCAGCCGTTCAGGAAGAAACTTTTGTACCCCGTACCCCTGTGCACCAATTTGGACCATTTCAAATTTATACCTTCCTGCGGTTGGTCACTATGAACGTGCGGAACAGTTCAGCCATTTTGCGGATCAGTTCAGCCATTCAGGAGGAGTATGCGTCCAACCAAATGCAAATTTTAGTATAAGAGCTTCGCTTCGTTCAGATCAAAAATGAAGGAAAATAAATGAATTAGACAAACATGGATCGTTGAAGCAAAACACCACAAAGTACGTGATAAGGGGCAAGGAAGCTAATACATTACGTCGGCGAGGAATGATTTCGTGAAACAAAAAATACTCAAGCAGCAATTACGTTAATGGTTTTATTTTTTATTTTTTGATTGGCCGTGAAATCTATGAACCAAATGGGTCTTTGGGTCAAACCTTTAACTTTTACCTTCTGGTTAGTAGTTAGTATCGATTTGACCCATTAACACCTCTATTAATCAAATGAATCTAGAAGAATCTCTTTATTAATTTTTAATAATTTAATTTACATATTTTGATTTATAGGATATTTTTCTTTCGTTCTTCGAGTTCGACACGAGATTTATTGTTTTTTTTTTTAGTAGATAATTACATGTTAGCCTTTCACGGCTTGATTCTGTATAGAATTACTGCTTAATATTCATCGATCATCATCATTCGGCTTATTTTGTAAATATTTAAAAGCATAAAACAAAAAATAAACTATGCCAATTAGTGTGGCACATAGCTTCCTCGCATCATATCACATAATTCTTTATTGATTTAATGCTTTTACAAACCATAATTGTCTAATTTATATAATTATCCCCCCCCCCCGTTTTTTCAATATGATAAATTTGTTTTGATTTTTGAAGTTTTAAGAAAAAATTAAAGAACGCAGACGGTTGAAATTAATCTGGAGCTATCCTCGGGCCACTTTCAGCAAACCATCCAAATTGCATAAACATCTTATTGTACTTTGCATGATAGAGATGTAAAAAATGTATGTTTGTGTGTATGTGGAAGAGAAATTAATGAGCGCAGAAGGTTTTAACTTATATGGCACCAACAGTGGGCTAATTATGACCTAACATATGTTCCAATACAAATTACATTATATATTACAATACGAATTCCATTAAAATCGGACGTGTAGTTTTTAAGATTTGTTGTATCGCAAAAATTAAGCACAGACCGACGCGACAGACAGACACGTTCCCTGATGTCTGAAACGGACTTCTGTCTTGGAATTTTTAAATCGGTGTCATAAAATATTTTCGTTCTTCAGAACGATCACAAATTTTCCGTTACCTTTGGTTATTAGGAATTTAAAAAAAATCGCTTTTATAACAGGTGATAATTATATCTAATATATTAGCAAACAATAGTGAATTTAAATACGATTATGAAAATTTCAAATTTATTATAAGTAAAAACGATTTGCTTCCGAGCTTACCGAAGGTAATGGAAGCTACGGGATCGTTCTGTAAAACGGAAAATGTTTTGGTCTCCGATTTTAAAAATTTTAAGAAAGAAATCCGTTTTAGACATCAGGGAACATTCTCGGTACCAGGTACCATGTCTTTCTGTGGGTCTGTTTTTGCCGACTATAACATATCTTAAAAACTACAAGTTCGATATAATTAAATTTGTATGATATATTATGATAGGCTAATTATGATAGGGAAGCATTTGTTCTGAATTAGCTCATTGTTGGTCCCATATAAGTTTCAACCTTCTGCGCCCATTTGATTCTCTTCTACATGCGCACTAACATACATTTATTTACACCTATAGCTGCAAAATTATACTTATCTGATTGGTATGAAACATTAACAGCTTATCCAAGTAAACCCTAGATAGCCTTAGATTAATTTGAACCGTCTGCACTCTTTCACTATTGCTAAATTAGTATTTTAATTCATGTAATAATTAATATAAAAATTCCATTTTTGAAAACTGGTCTTATGTACAATTTTTTTTTTTCTTGTTCTTTTTTGTTTCTGTATTTTTCACCTTAGTTGTTTTTATGTGCAAAATTTAGGGAAGAATTTTATGTGAATGACGGGAAGTGGTTCAAAATTGGGGTAATAGGTGTGCGATGAAACTTACAAAGCAAAGTAATATACGACCAGTAAAAATCAAAACAATTTAGACAGATTGAAAAAACGGGAGAAACAAACAAATTAGACAATAATGGCTTGTAAAAGTACAAAATCAATAAAGTATGTGATAGGATGCGAGGACGCTATGTGCCTCGCCAATTGGCAGTCATCTTTTATTAGACGTTGAATGTTATAAATAAAATATAATAATTATTAGTGTATGCTAATATTTTTCTTAAACCCTTAAGCCTCGTCCAGACTGCCGAACCGAACGGAGGAAACGAGTCGAGCATTTGTCTCTGCGCATGCCCAGTCTAAATTGCGCCTGCGCATCCCACTCTGGGCATGCACAGAATCAATGTTTGGTTCGACAGTCTTTTACTATTTTTTTAGTCACACTGTAAATTAAAGCAATAATATTTTAATAAATTTCTTTATTAAAATGATTGAATTACAATGAAATATTGCCGTGATATAAATATTTATTTGAAAATTTTGATTGCAATGTTATTATTACGTATTTGTTATAACGATACCTCGAAGTAATTTATAAGTAGGAAATGTTATTAAAGAATTATCGACGAGATGATACCTAGATAATGCTAGTAACGAGAACCAACGTCCGTGTCACGTGTCATATTTAGAAATAATAGCACTTATATTATATAATTTATATGATTTATATTATACTTATTTAAAATGAAGTAAATATATTGACCGATACTTCGAATAATCTTTTTTCCTGTTTGACTTTGTTTTTTCATCCTCACTCTATTCTTTATATTACTAAAGGATATCATGTTTTAACCTTTATCAACGATGCGTCAGAGATATACCGATGAGTAACCATCGTAGTTAATAAAAACATTATTAACCTTCTAGGAATAAGTTTGATCATTGTTATGTTAGTGTTTAATAATGGTTCCGGTGAAGATGAAGAGCGCTTGTCTCTTCATTACACTTTTATATCTCATGTAATTATTTCATCTACTACGATGCACTGCATAAGAGTAACATTCTACGATGTAAAAATATTATTTTTTATTCATTTTATACTAATACTAATAAATTAACTCGTTTTAGAGGTCTCAACAATGATTCCGACATGAAAAAAATGCATGGTTTTGAATATATAAAGTATTAGTTGAGGTCAAGAGTGGATGATTTAGAGAAAGAGAAACATGATATACTATATATATATTATTTATTATTATTATTATTATTATTATTATTATTATTATTATTATTATTATTATTATTATTATTTATTATATATTATTTATTAGTTATATATGATATAACTATATACAATACATATATTACTAACATACTTAAGCCTTAACAGGCAGACCAGGAAGTATACAAAATCTATGAAAAGATCTTCTCATTAAAATTAGAAGAAGTTATAAGTAACTTGGTGCGTAGGCTTTCGCGGATAGGTTTTCCAGTTTAATCAGTTAGGGGTCAAGAAGGGGCTCAAATCTGACGTTTCGCTTCGACTAATGGAAGCATCTTCAGGGGCGTTGTGCATCGTGATGTTTACTTGAAGCAACAACAAGACATACTGACGACTGAAGGACTGGAGTAAATTACGGCGAATTTATGCTAACTTTCTGGAACGTAGATTATGCCTGTATTCCCTAAGGGTTCCTTGAGTCAGGTTATCCTTCGTCGGAATGACACAGGCAGGTGCTGCCTTCGTCAGTGTTCCTTTGGAGCGAGTGATGTTGTTCTTGAATCCACATATAATAATAAGCAGACAATTTGTTTAGTGAGAGACACCAAGGGATGAGCCACGCAAGAGTGACACATAGGAACTGTTCAAACGTCAGACATTACGTCAAAAAGAAGTTGGCTCGGCATTACACCATATAATGCGGTAGGTAAGGTATTACATTACTGATGTGTTTTGCCAGCCAAGCAAGAATGGCGATATGAGAGCATGTCCGAAGCCCTACATATGTGATCTTTTTGAGCCGGTATAGGTCCAGAGTTGGGTGGGCATCGTCGGGCCCCTGATGATTCGGATGCGACGAAACGATGCAGGACATGACGTAATGCCGAGCCAACTTCTTTTTGAGGTAATGTCTGATGTTGGAACAGTTCCAACATCAGTTCCAACAGTGGCACAACCCTTGATGTCTCTCACTAACACAATTTGTGTACCTTATTGATAAAGCGCAAAAACACGGCATTACATTGATGAAATAATTATTAGCTGGAATCCTCTTATATTTTCAAATAAAACTTTTTACATTAATTACAAGTTCACTTATATTTGATTCCTGACAGTTTATTACATTTATAAAGTACTTTAAAAAACCACCACATTCTCAAAGTGAAGATTGAGACTTCATTCGATTATCTAGTACGCTTTGAATTTATTCAAATAGCCTAAAATTTCAGGATTATGTACAACCTAATTAGTCAATTAGACTAAGATTAAATTTACTTTCTCCAATTAGTAGAAGCTTTACTTTCTGGATTCTAAATTACTTATTCACGAGTAATAACCTTGCAAAACGCATTAAAGTAAATACATATTGATTAAAAATAATCACACGATAAAATTTCATTATTGATGATCTAAATTTACAAAATATGTATGTTTCTTTAATTTATGTATTAGTTTTACCAGCAGTCCTCCACATATTATACAGTCTTGAAGTGAATGATGAAGAAAGTTTGCAACACTTACATGTATTGACGGTTTTGTCATGCTTGAATATATGAGGAGTTGGCAATAATTATCCATCTACTGAATTATATTAAGGTTTTGCACTGTATCATTTTTACTTAGCATAAAGCCGGGTTTGCACGGGTAGAGTAAACAGGTGAGTAGAGTAGCGAGTAGAGTGAACTCTACACGTAGGAACCCGAACAAACAGTAGAGTAGAGTGAACTTTACACGTAGGAACCCGAACAAACGTTCAGTAGAGTAGAGTGGCGAGTAGAGTAGCTAGGGAAATTGGTAGAGTGGGAAGTAGAGTGCACTCTACTCGCTACTCTCCTGTTTACTCTACTCGTGTAAACCCGGCTTAAGCTTTAAGTGTAATAAAATTAGCAAAGAATATTTCACATTAAATAAACATTGATGAATGCAAGGATCTGCTAAAAATTATAATAGCCTGCCAATTAATTTGGCACATAGCTTTCTCTCGTCCTATTATTTTGGACGAGTTGACACATGAGATCCGTTTCAATTCCCAATAAGGTTACACTTATTCTTATTCAATGTTATGATCGTAGACGGTTTAACTGGACATGGTACAATTGGATTTTAAGGAAATCAGAACATACCTAGCTACTCATAAAGATATTGATTCAAAAACAAGTTTGAACACTGTGGAACAAAACAATGGAAGAAAATGGACGCAGAAATGGTCTAACAATGGGCTAATTATGGCCTACCATCCATATTTAATTAAAAGTTGTCAGATATTTTTAAAGATATGGGTATAAACAAGAATAAAATCACCATTCTTAATTTTATTTACTATTTATAGAACACATAGACAATTGACAATATGTTAGCAGTAAAATTTTAAATTCAATTATAATATGTATTAATTTATTTATTCTCTATTTTCAGGTAAGACGTAAGTTATATATATTAAAACTACTTAAGAATATGGGTTCGCTAGCTGCACCATAAGAAAAGGTATAAACTGATTATATTTGCTTTGCTGAAAATTATTGCTTCTTTACTAAAACGTATATAACTATTAATGACTACATAACTACATAATGACTAACTATTAATGAAAATATTTCATTAAATTTTGTTCCTATGCGCTGTTTTTGACTACTTTAATTATCAAAATCGATTTTTAGGGTGGTAACTATGTTTACCTTCGATCCTTAATGGGCAATTCTATAAACTTTTCTAATTAACAATTCAATTGGAACAGACTGTAGTCTGTTCCAAACGAAAGTTAGTGCGTTGACAGCGCGGGAAAAACTAGCAAATGGGGTGGGGAGCGAATGAGAGCTCGAGATTTTCCCGGACAAAAGGTCGGGCCAACTAGGCAAAGATAAATTTTTTTTTCCCCCTCATAGGTTGGCCAATCTGTGTGTCACTCGATTTCCCGCGCTGTCAACGCACTTACTCTCGTTTAGGACAGACTTTAAGTACTGAAATGGAACTAGAGTCTATAAGATTAGAGTTGGCAAATCGAAGGCGGGAAACAACAAACGTGGAGGTAGTTTTGGGGTTATAAAAAGGGAAAATCGGTGTTGCCATGTTATATTTTTTTGTGGAAAAGGGGTAGAGTACAGCATTTTTTCTGAAGTTGCATTCAACATGAGGGACCAATAAAATCGTTTCCCTCAAAATGTTCCCTCCTTTTGATTGTGCCAACTCTAATCTTATAGACTGTAATCTGATTTTATCGTTTCAAAGTAATAGTTTAATTAAATAATGAATACTTAATTTGTGATATAATTACAATTTGATTTGATTATAAATATTTGCTACAAAAACAAAGGCAAATATTTGGTAAGCTAAGCATTTTATTACTTTAAATAGTTGCATATGCCTGCTACCTAGCGGCGAAGGAGCGAAGCTAACGTTTGATTTAATTTTCGCTAGATGCCACTAGTAGTGCTTTCTTTAGCCTGCGAATTTTAACAAAATCATCGATTCTCAAATTCCCACTACTCTTTGCCTTTTTTAAAAAACATATTTAGCATCAGGTGGCTACTTTACTGAAGAGTAGTACTTGCTCGATATTTTACTTGTATAGAACATTTTCTCAAACAAAACAGTTCATTGGTAAACAATTATTTTCTCGTTTTAGGATTTTGTATCTGATATTTAATATCGTAAATAATAAACTAAATATTAATACTTAATACTTATATAAACTTAATAACACAATACATTCTCTTTATATGAGAAAATAAAAAAAGAAAAAACTGCTTAAATATATATATATAGGTATATCTTTTAATATTAAATAATGTATTTCAAAACACTAATAAATGTTCCCCATCCCAAAATAAGAAAATCTTAAAAACGTATTACATATTATTAAGAACGGATTGGGCTTGTCACTTGGGAGTGTGTGGGATGTGGAATGGGAATGACAATATATTATGACTTTTTATATGATACGTTTTTTATCTACTGACAAAATAAAAGACCATAAATATGATACCCTGATACCTGTCAAAATGAAGATCGCAAATATAGGTCATATGTCAAAACAAATAAAAAAAAAAACTTCCGGATTTTTCCTTTCCCAACTAAATTTCAATACAGCAAAATTTCCTGAAAACAAATTAAATTCTGTTGAAAGACGGCTAAAAGTAATAAAATAATGCATTGTCATTGTTTTCTGAGCTATTCTTAAACTTGCAAGTGTCTAGCTACTCAGGATGATTGTTAAAAGTCGATTGCAAGATTTGTATACTGGACAAACAAACAAGAAAGCAAGCTAATAAAAACGGAGTAAAATGCATATAAAGACGTTTGTTTCACGTTTTTATAATAAATAGTTCTAAACTTATAGCTAAAACAAACTTTTAAATGGCCGCCATCTTGATACGGCCTATTATGCTGGTTAACGAACTCGTCCTGTTTGTTTATTTTATTAGTATTTTTTTGTAATTATATTAGATGTAGTATCGCACTTAAAACAACTTATAGCCCAGGAGACAGCGTGCAAAGAAGCTTTTGACTAACATCAAATTCAAGAAGCTTCTGACTAACATCAAATTCAAGAAGCTTCTGACTAACATCAAATTCAAGAAGCTTCTGACTAACATTTCGGTGCCTTTTAAGAATATGTGCTCGACTAAATTCGTCTGCGGGGCATAGATTGGCAATAGGCATTTGAAAAAAACCAACCGGTGTAGAGCGTTCATGTCCCACACAATTATGGTGTACAATGTGATTTTCATGATCCTGAGTACAAAATTAGTTAGTTGACTGAAAATCAAGTTGATGTTAGTTCGTCGTTGGTCAGGTGACCACGTTAATTTTTAGTAATATTTGACTAACTAACCCATCAAGTGGCAAACTAACATCATCTTGATTTGCGGTCTACTAACTAATTATGTACGCAGGATCATGAAAATCACATTTTCCACCATAATTTGGCGGGATATGGTCGCTCTTCATCGTTTTTTCAAGTGTCTATTGCTAAGAATTGTCGTACCCAACCACATGTTCTTAAAATGTACTAAAAGATTAACTTGTACACAAATTTCCAGCTTGATTTTAGTCGAACACTTGTTTTGCGCGCTATCTAATGGAACTATTATTGCATTAACTTGGTGCGTAGGCTTCCGCAGGTAGACTCGTAATAAACAGCTTGATTTTCCGGTGGAATCCGCGTCACGAAGGGGATGAAGTCCGACGTTTCGCTTCCACTACTGGAAGCATGTTCAGGGGTGTGGTGCATCGTGATGTTTACTTGAGTATATCTTGTTGTTGCTTCAAGTGAACACCACCATGCACCACATCCCTGAAGATGCTTCCACTACTGGAAGCATCTTCAGGGGTGTGGTGCATCGTGATGTTTACTTGAGTATATCTTGTTGTTGCTTCAAGTGAACACCACGATGCACCACATCCCTGAAGATGCTTCCACTACTGGAAGCATCTTCAGGGGTGTGGTGCATCGTGATGTTTACTTGAGTATATCTTGTTGTTGCTTCAAGTGAACACCACGATGCACCACATCCCTGAAGATGCTTCCACTACTGGAAGCATCTTCAGGGGTGTGGTGCATCGTGATGTTTACTTGAGTATATCTTGTTGTTGCTTCAAGTGAACACCACGATGCACCACATCCCTGAAGATGCTTCCACTACTGGAAGCATCTTCAGGGGTGTGGTGCATCGTGATGTTTACTTGAGTATATCTTGTTGTTGCTTCAAGTGAACACCACGATGCACCACATCCCTGAAGATGCTTCCACTACTGGAAGCATCTTCAGGGGTGTGGTGCATCGTGATGTTTACTTGAGTATATCTTGTTGTTGCTTCAAGTGAACACCACGATGCACCACATCCCTGAAGATGCTTCCACTACTGGAAGCATCTTCAGGGGTGTGGTGCATCGTGATGTTTACTTGAAGCAACTTGAGTATATCTTGTGTTTGCTGTAGCATCTTCAGGGGTGTGGTGCATCGTGATGTTTACTTGAAGCAACTTGAGTATATCTTGTGTTTGCTGTAGCATCTTCAGGGGTGTGGTGCATCGTGATGTTTACTTGAAGCAACTTGAGTATATCTTGTGTTTGCTGTAGCATCTTCAGGGGTGTGGTGCATCGTGATGTTTACTTGAAGCAACTTGAGTATATCTTGTGTTTGCTGTAGCATCTTCAGGGGTGTGGTGCATCGTGATGTTTACTTGAGTATATCTTGTTGTTGCTTCAAGTGAACACCACGATGCACCACATCCCTGAAGATGCTTCCACTACTGGAAGCATCTTCAGGGGTGTGGTGCATCGTGATGTTTACTTGAGTATATATTGTTGTTGCTTCAAGTAAACATCACGATGCACCACATCCCTGAAGATGCTTCCAGTAGTTGAAGCGAAACGTCGGATTTCACTGAAAAACCAAGCTGTTTATTATTGTATTGTTTGGTTTAAAAATAAATAAATAAAAATACTGAATCCTGTACAACATATGCACATTTCAGGTTTAGTCTGGATATAATCTACTGACGCACACGATTATCACCTTTTCCTTATTTTTAAGAAGATTATAACTGCGTCATACTTATTTGACGTCATACTAATTAGTTATTCCAATGAACTACTATTATTTGGCTATTTATTTATTATTTGAATTTAATTTTTTATAATATTTTCCTTAATTTTAAGGAAATTATAGAACATAACTCATTTACGAGATTAGATTAATTTATATTTAGAGGATAATACTGAAATAGCATACAAGGAATAGCATATAAAGAAAGAATTTTACTGCCATAATAATGTTTCTTAACGCAGATAATAATAAGTTTCCTAGATATACTAATAAAAAGTTAGAAATTATTAATATCAGTCAAGTTATTTTTACACTGTTTAACTCCTCCAGATTTCACCTATGATTTTTTTTTTCTTTTACATTATTGAAGCGAGCGTAAGCGAGCTGCTTACATTCAACGAAATATGCATCTTGGATGTCTGTCTGTTTGTCTGTCTGTCCGTAACGTTTACGTGTCCGACGATAACTTGAGTAAAAGTTGACCGATTTAGTTGAAATTTAGTATACTTGTTCCTCTTACTAATACTCAGGCTAATTTCGTTGGACAGCGTGATCCGTCTAAGAGTTCGCGCGCAATGCTCGCGTAAACGTGAGCTTGAAATTTAAAATTGGAATTTCAGGACGGGAAAAAAATGCTATCATCACCTATTTGATGAGACGAACATTTTTTTCAAATGACATTTTTTAGTAAAACCAACACCGACACCGCTATGAATTAATAAAGATCACTAAAACTATTAAAGCGGACCTAAACGTTTAAAATAGAGAAAACAACCTTTTTATCGATATCTTACGTTCTAACGTAACGATTTTAATAAAACTTCGTATACACCATCTAATGCACAATTGAAACAGGCATGCAAAATTTAAATTTGATACATGCAGTAGTTGGTTTGTAGCAAAGTGATACATTTTATAATAATTGAAATGGAGATGTGTATTTAGAGGAATAGTAAGAATGCGGGGTGGTTCCCCCACTACTAGCCGCTGCACTACAACTATACACATAAACCCTTTATTTATCAATTCATCATGATTCATGATTACCTGTTGTTTTTTTTTTCAATATTCAATACATATTTTATTATTTATTACTATAGGCTCGCTTCAATGACAGAGCCACGCGATGCCTAGTTTATGTTAGTTACATGTAAACAAGATTTTTCTGTTTGGTCTTTAATGTAATAGCTATTTACGTACCTAGAGCAGTAAGGGCGTTATTACCGGCCGAGGGTGAAGTTTAAAAGCACGAGTGTGTTTAACGCCCGAGGCCTGTCATAGCGCTTACTGCTCGTGGTGCGTGCACTATTTTATCGCCCACCACATGTAAACTAATTACTAAACATGCGAACTATTGTGCCGTAATCTTCAAAACAATAAAAAATAGACTGCCAATTTGAGTGGCACATAGCTTCCTCGCATCCAATTATGTACTTTATTGTTATATTGGTTATTGTCTAAAACTATTAATATAGTTTTAACGATCTTTAACACTTCATAGCGGTGTCGCTGTTGGTATTACAAAAAAATTGTATTTAAAAAAAAAAATTTGTCTCATCGAATAGATGAAGTTTGATTTTTTCCCCGGCCTAAATTTCCAATTTTAAATTTGAAGCTCACGTTTACGTAAGCGTTACGCGTGAACGCTTGGACGGATAACGTTGTCTAACGAACTCGTCCTGAGCATTGGTAAAATGAACATTTATACCAAATTTCATCAAAATCGGTCAAGAATTACTCAAGTTATCGTCGGACTCAAAATTCGCGGACACAGACCGACAGACATACAGACAC
>KZ652740.1:165335-178582 GCA_001010745.2 Gerris buenoi | reverse complement strand
GTTTTACTAAAAAATTGTATTTGAAAAAAAAAATGTTCGTCTCATTGAATAGATAAGGTTTGATTTCTCCCGACCGAAAATATTTCTATATATATATATATATATATATAAATATTTGTGTGTTTGTGTGTGCATAAGTATATGTATATTGATAATTAAAAGCAATTAATGGTACAAGTTATAAAGGAAACTAAAGAGTTTTTAAGTAGGGAAACGAAACAATCTATTAGCGTACCTTGTTTACATAGAATCAACTCATTGTTTATTCATGTTTAAGAATCAGCGCGTTGATATTGGCAAACTGTGGGGAGGGGGGTCGGCACCCCTCCCTTGGACTAATCGAGGGAGGGGCTCCAAGATGTTGGAGCACTTCAAAATCAACTTCAGTCTGAGTTCGGTTTTCTCTTCATTCTTACATTTTTCTTTTTCAATTTAATTTGCCAAGTATGTATTTAAATGCAAAAAAAATCTACAAATATGGACTAACGTATAAAAATTAATTCAACGAAAAATAACTGGAAGTATTTTATAAGAGTTCTTGAAAAATATTATTTTTAATAATGGAATCGCAGTGTCAAAAATTAAATTTGTTTAAATATCTCTGAACTATTTATTGAAATACAGGCTAGAAAATATTAATGATAAAATAGGCATTTTCATTTTAAAAACAATAGGCAAATATGAGTGTTATTAACGTTAATCCTGTTGTGTACAAATGCTGTTCAGCAACAAACGCATCCTCTCCTATATGCCCAGGATATGATAATGCTGCAGAATTTGGCAACGCGTTTTTCAACCTTACAGCTATCCTACATCCTAACATTTCGTTTTCATGGGCATATTTCTCGACAATTTGTCAAAAATTCAATATCGACACTGCATGGACCATAAATAACGACGGTTCTATATTCGCCGAAGAAGAAAATGTTGAAAATAAATATTACTGTTTGGAATATAACAACTCGAAATTAGAAGCTTACGGATGTTTTAACGATGTCGATAGTGTTGTTGTCAATTCAGATATTCAAAATACAGTTTACCCTGTTGGCATGATTATTTCTTTGCCGTTTTTCTTCATCAATATTGTGGTTTATAGTTTGATTCATGAGTTGAGAAGAACCGCTCATGGTAAAGCTTTCATATTTCTTCAAGCATCTATGTTCATTTCGTATTCCTTTCTGGTTTATTTTGACCTCGACGTAAATGTGACATTCACTAAATGTGCAGTCTTAGGTAAGAATTGATATCTTTTCTAATATATTTTAGTAATTATAATAAAATATCCAAATAAATGTTTCAGTTTAAAATGTATGTTTTTGTTTAATCTGATATTAGTAGAGTTTGAATTTTAGCTGACGAATTTAATCTCAAGATTTGGCGAACTTGTTTACAGGGGTTCTCTCAAGGAGATCCACTTGTTCTTATTTTATTCTTTTTATACTGATAATACTTGTGCCATTATAGTTTGGACAAAGAGTGATTATAATGAATCGGTAAAGTTATTTAAGAGGAAGTTGAAATGAGGGAGAAAAGAATGTTGAATTTCAAGTTCCAAAACCAAATTGTCACGAACCAGATGACATTTTGTGAATAAAGGGAAAAAATGCTGTTATCTTTTTTCTAAAATAAATTTAAACATTGGGTTCTACGTACCATTCTGTACTATTATGAAGTATACGTTTGAAAATAACAAAATGTAAAACAAATGCTTCATTCACTTCAAAACCCTAAACAATAAATAACTGCTGGTCTATTGAGAAAAGTACCGGTGTGGAAACCCCACACATGACTTCCATGAAATGTTGTGGTGTCAATACGTGAGCAATAGAATAGAGGACTCAGTATATACACCCATTTTGATGGAAGTAAACACACTAAAATGCCAATATCTTCCAAACCGCTTGTCCGATTGTACTGAAAAATTGTAGGTACAATCTACCATATAGGGCACTTATATACCCCCAAAGGAAATTGAAATCAAATAAAGCCTATGAAATTATTGTCGACAGACCGATTTCGTACTTACGTGACTGTAGCTCCAAAACGTCGTGAGCTACGATGTTCGGGTTTGCACGTATCAGTTTTTCTGACAAAAGTTATAAAAAAAATGCCGCAAACCGCATCTTAATACGATGTCTCAAAGCGATGTTATAAAGGTTTAAAGTTCCGAACGAACGTACATACATACGTACGCACAGACATATGTTATATGTATATGAAACGGAGTTGAATGATATCCCCAGGTTCATAAGACCCCTCCTTCACAGAGATCTCGGAATCACGTTTTGGAGGGTATCACCATACTTCCATTTTCATGGAAGTAAAAACTGAGACGCGGGGAGTCTTAGATTTTATTTGGAAGTTAAAATATGGAGTAATTATATAATTGCTTAGAATTTCAGCTCAATTGACAAAATAGTTTCGAAATTATTCAGCTTTAAAGTTCAAAAGTCGATATTTTCAAAATGGTGGCAAATATAGAAATGAAATTCAGGAAAAGGGACAGCTAAAAACGACTTAAATGGTCTTAAAAAACCCTCACAAAGGATAATTCCGTGGAAATTTAGGTTTCGGATTTTTTCGAGTAAAAACAATAAATATTTTTTCTTTTACGGTAAGGAGAAGTAAAAATGAATCTGTTATCTGTTAACAGCTGTTTTAACTACATTAATTTATTCAATGTTAAGCCGGAGTTTATTACTTTGATTGACTGTAAATAATTTTATCTACGACTTGCATTGTAAGTGGACTTTACATTGCTAATAACAGGGAGGGAAGTGTTACTTCCCTCCCTTGGGAGTAAAAAAACAATCATACCAACTTAAAAGGTATTTTTTTAGGTAAATGTTAAGTATTATGTTGGTAGTAATGTTTTTTTTTTAGCTGTTTTAAGGTTACTTTAGGTTATCTTACAAAGTCTTTAAATTTAAAACAAACAAAACTCAATTAAATTAAAAACGTATATTTAGTACAAAAATTGTTATTTTAATAAATCTAGTACTAAATATCAGTTTAAGGTGTTTAAATTACATGAATTTGTAGGTAAAACTTTTATACCTACAATCTTAATAGCTATTAGCCATGGTGCACTAGTCGTAGATAAAATTTAATACGCAACATGGATCGAAGTATTTCTGCTCTCGGGATTATCTCCCTCGGCCATAAGGCCTCGGGAACTAATGAAGTTTTCTCCTTCGGCTGTGCCTCTGGAAAAAACTTAACCTCGAGCAGGAAAACATACTTCTCTCCCTTGTTGCGTAAATAACTATTGATTGACTGTTAACAATTAAACTGATTGGATACACAGTAATGCACCTGTCACATTCACCACTTCAAGAATATTAATAAAATAACAAAATCAGTTTTTTATTAAATTTTACTACATTTTGTTAAACTGCTTATTATACACTATTATTTATTACAAGAATTAAATATCTATTAAAGAATTATACAAGTATAATTTTCATTAATAAATAACTACATTTATTCGTAGTCTATTACAATAGACATAACTTTTTAATTAACTTATTTCCGTTAAAAATCTCATTAAAATGGTTTATTTTTAGAGTTAAGTTCCTTGTAATTAAGTTAGATAACGTAAGCAAACATCCGTTTGTCACTTAAGTCCACGTCAAGACCTAAAATTACTGCAAATAATTGAAACAATGTAACTAAAATAATTAATTTAAAATAGATTAATTGTAATTTGTTATTTATTTTATTCATTTTAAAGGAAAATGTTTCAACTGCGATGATTGATGACGTACTTCAGTATTAATTTCATCCTACTGTTATATTGCATATAATTAATAATTAACACATCTTCAAGAAAGTAAAAGGTTAAAAAAACACAACTTACGGCTTGAAAATCATATTTTGTATTGGAAAAACCGTGCATATAGTTATCTGACAGTGAAAATGACATGTCATGGCAAGATGGACTTAGACGTGTAATACTTTGTAAATATAGGACTCCCATCTTGCCAACTTTCGACGCAAAGAAGCGTCTATTAACACCAATAGGAATTAGAATATTCTCTCAACGCTATATTGAGATAACAACAATGTCTTCACTTCATTGTTTTGGTGACAAAGTTCAAAAATGTGTTTCATATGGTTATTTCAATAAATATTAAGGACATTTTATTAGTATTGCATTGTATTAGACAGAGGTCGGAAAAAGTAATTATATATGTATACTGGTAAATAATAAGGTTCTCAACCTAGTGAGTAGTTTTTCACCCTATTGTACACTAGACAGTTGTGGAAAATTGGAATGAACCATAAAAGTTAAAAGGTGCAACCTTGTATACGTGAAAAAGCGTCCGGGAAGCGTGGGGGGGGGATTAACAGAAAAGACCCGGCATTTTTGATCATATAGGTGTAAATAAATGATGTTTGTGCGCATGTGGAACAGAATGGGCGCAGAAGGTTTAAACGTATATGCGGGACTAACGATGGACTAATTAATGACCTACTCTCCAAATTTTATTGTACAGACAGGCAAAGAACCAAAAAATGTTGCCTGATATCTGAAACAAATTTCTGTCCTGGAATCTTTGAAATTGGGAACATAAAAACTTTCAAAAGGGGGAATAAATAAACAAATTAGACAATAATAGGCTGTAAAAACATAACGCATGATTAAAGTACACGTGGCAGGATGTGAGGAAGCTATGTGCCACACTAATTGCCTGTCTATTTTTAAAACCTTAATGTAGGTGTTGTATTGAGTATTGAATGTTAACTGGTTGTATTGAATGGTATTGTATGTTATGTGTATTGATCTTTGGTATTCGATAGTTATAGTTCTATGTTGGCACATATCTTTTATTTTTTATTTTAATGGCAATTTTACGGCTTTAGCATTTCCGAAGAATATTAATTTATCTTAGATGACCCCCTACCACCTACCAAGTAAATACATAATACATTTATATATTCTATTTATATAATACTTTTAATATTCTTATTGTTTAATCCTACGAATATTATAAATATTTAATTTCTTTAATGTTGTGACGCGTAAATTCAAGTTTGAAAATTCATTTTTATACTTTTAAGATTACACATGCCTTCAAATTGGGGAAGTAGCTTGCATGCCAAAAGAAGGTATTTGCCAAACAAAGGATTTTTATTGTTTTTATCTGCTTGCTTGCCTGCTCCAGGCATGCTATTTAACATATGCACGTGAAAGTAGAGTCCATGTTTTTGTTCAAGCTGCAGGCCTGTATATTGTATATCTCCACCTTCAAAAATATCTTTCATTTGACAGGCGAGTGGAGTCTAAACCACTAAAACGATTTTGATAAATTATATAATACATTTTCAGAAAAGTATATGATTCTTTAAGAGAGGATCTTTACAATTGCGATTTCCACATCACTTACTAAAAATATTGAGTCAAAGTCTCATTTTCCGACTAAATGTTTTATAAGAAACTAATTTATCATTAAATAACTAATTACTTTTCCTCACCTATTGTAGGAAAAGTATTGTTTTCACCTATTTTTTATTTTTTTTCCGATATTTCAACTTAATTATCCTTAGCTTGACGTCTGTATGTGTGTTATCATCCCAACCTAGAGAGTTAAAGCTTAAAAAAAGCAACATTTTTAAAAATTCGTATAAAATCAACAAGTGGGCCGTCCAGGCATGTACCTCTCTTTATGACAAACAAATCCATCTAATTTCATTTTGATATTGGCCGCCATTTTGTAGTAATTGATTTTTTTAATTTTGAAACTTTGACGTTTAATAATATTCTCAAAATATAAATTCGTTTTTGACTTACAGCATATCGTTTTAGCCGGTAAAAAATAAAAGGAACGAGTATAAACACATCCCGATGAAATGCCATTAATTAGTTTAAAAGTTATAAGTATAGACATAATAATTAATTAGTGCGATACTTTCGTCCAATGTCAAATGTAAAAGTTTGTTGTCAAAATACCGCCAAAATTCAAATAATTGAATGAATGTAATAAAATAAATAAAAATCATGTATATATCTTTTGTTAAAGATAATACATAAATAAGTTAGTTCAAATGGTCACCATCCAAGTATTGACCATGCCCAATGCTGCTTCGTCCTGCTGCGAATAAGCAGGAGAGGCCATTAGTCACTCTCCTGCTTCCGAGGGTGTCGCCTGGGAAAAATAAGAAATATTTCTTGAGTAACCCGTACCAGATATTTTTTTTTTTAATTACAATTTTTTTGTTTTAAGATATAAAGAAAAAGTTTTATTTTATTACTTTAATCCAATTATTCAAATTATGAATTAATATTTCAATATTTCTTAATTCAATGTTTAAATACAATTTACGCACAAAAGCGATCTTAGACTTATGTTTATTCACATCATGTTTTTTTTAGGGTTTTGTAGATACTTCTTAAAACCCTTGTGTCCGTCCATCCGTCGCTCTTTAGTTCTTAGGGCCCGAACCGGTTAAGCTAAAAAGCTGAAACTGGCGTAACTTCTAGGCCCAAACACAGGACAAATACGCAAAAGTTAATAATTCAATATGCGCATGCGCAATTCAAAAAAATGTAAACTCAAAAATTTAGGGTTTTTTTTAATTTTAAGTGGGGTATCAAATGAAAGCTGCTGAATTGTAGGTTACAAATATATGAATACTTTTTTAAATTTTGCTTTCCTTATTGGTCAAATAAATAAAAATATACCCAAAATTACCCCCCCCCCCCTCAACCACTATAGATCGGATGGTTCTAAAATTGCGAAATAGCAATTTTAGCAAATACCTTATGTATTTGCCTGTACTTCCCTGTGATTTTTTGTTTTGTTTTTTTTTTTCTTTTTTTTCCAACATTTTTTTTAAATTAGAGTTAGCTATTAATAAAATCCCAAAACAACATGTTGACATTACAAAAGAGGAAATATTTACAACGATTAAATTTATAATTTATATCTTAGTTTGCTTACATGAGCCGCTCTGTTTATAGCTATTTTTAAAACATTATTTGTCCGAGCTTTGAGTATTTAACCGTGGATTGTTTGTCTTTTCTTTGTTTATTTTCGTATTTATTTATTGCCTTGAAACAAAAATCTTGAGTCGTCTTTAAACAAAGAATTCATAAAAGATGGCAAATCCTTAATATATATATATATTTATACTAGATGGATACCCTTGCTTCGCTACGGAGTGTGTTATTTTTAATTTGATGGGGTTATATAAACCTATACCATCAAGAAACTTTTAAATTATATTCCTAATCGAAAAAACTAAGATGCTATTCCTCCTCTTATTTCTATACCCCCTCCCCTTTGATGATATAATTTTGCAAACATCCCATACTACTAATTAATTCCAACTACATACTGATGAAAAATTTTAAAATGTTAACTTTAGGAGCAAAGCAGCGATATTTTCCTTTTTTATCTCCCCGTGTCTTTTCACATCCCTGAGTTAAAATTGGAATTATCTTTGATTAATATGTTATATGTTTATATCCGAAATAGGAGCCCTTTCTTAATTATTAACTTCCAAACTTTAGAAGATCAGTCTGGGCTCAATTCCTCATCTTTTCTTACTTTTCCCTATGTTCCTCTTGGAAATAAAATTTTGTAAAATACCTATATTGGCAGATATCAATATAATTTATATTTTATCATACTACGTATGCATTCAACGATTTTATTTTAGCGTTTTAAAGAAGTGGTGATATTAATTATTATGTTATAAAGGTTTTAGGCATGGTAATGACTTATAAAAAAATATTCTGTATGATTTATAAATTATTTAAATAATATATACATTGTTTAAAAAATTAATCTAAATATTTTTTGACAGCGATTTAACAGTTCTTCCTACACACATTTCCACAAAACAAAAAATATTATCCTTAGCTTCTTAGGAAAATTTGGTTAAATATACATTTTTTATGAAATTAGAAATTAAATTAGAATTATTAAATCTACATATTTAGAAGCCCCGTTCTCCGCCCTATATAAAGCTAGCAAAAAGTTGTATAGCCTGTAACACCCGCAGAATTGAGCTTAACATAGTAACCAAAACCTAAAACCAACAAAATCTGTTCAGCCGTTTGGACGTGATTGACGCACAGACAGACACAACATTTTCTAAACTTAACTTTGTTATCAGGACTACTCATTTATTGGAAATACAAAATTTAAGCCCAATTGGATAAATGTACAGACACCACTCCTATCTTATATATATTTAAGTTTANTTTGAGTTTATTAAATAAAATTTGAGTTTATTAAATTAAATTTGTGTTTGATAAATAAAATTTGAGTTTCTTCAATATAATTTGTTAATTAATTAAAATAATATACAAAAACTCATATTTATCATATGCTACTAATTCATATGGAAAGTATTACCACAATTATAGCAATGTTCTAAATTACATAGTGATAAAATTAATATAAATATACTTCTAAAAATAATTAACTATTTATTTTTCTGATAGTATAGATATGGTATAAAAACATGTGCCAATATTTATCTGAAAGTTTAACTTTATTTAAGAAGTAATCAAAATAAAATAACGTAATCTTAAGTGGATCTTAGGCTAACATTGGAAATATTAAGGTGTGGAGATTAAAACTACCTGAGATAAGATAACAAGAGTAAGAAACAACAATATTTTTTTCCTAAACGATAACATTATATTCAAGTATATTTATCATACATTTGAGAATAATCAAGTATGGTTACTAACAGATGATAAAGCTATTAATCAAGAATTTGTAAAAAAAAAAAAAAAAAAAAAAAAAAAAAATTTTCCCTTTTTTTTTTTTTTAAGTAAGGTGATAGATTATTGTAGCTATTGTTTAGTAAGGGTGCATGTTTGTGCCGCCAGTATTTCCGTTATTTGTTTATTTTATTTGATAGTAAGTCTTGATTCTCTAATTTTTACTGATTGTCCTTTTCTACCAATGTGCTTTTTTTGTGAACAATATTATAAAATAGGAAACATAATATATTTTTTCCGTGATAGGCTGTGAAATAGTAACTTTAGAGCCTAAAAAACATAGCTAAAATCCATTTTTAGGGTTTAGTTGGTAAAACAAAAAAAAAAAGAAAAAGTTTCATACAAAAGTTTAAGGATTTCTCCTTAGCTATTCAATGGTGACCTTGGATTTGACCTTAACCTTGTTCTTCAAGGTAGTTTGAAGATCAACTTTATATTTTAAATGAGAACCTCCTTTTTAGGGTTTCGTTGGTAAAACCAAAAAATAAGAAACCCTTATAGTTTCGTTCCTGTGTCTGTCTGTCACTCTGTACGGTTCCAATAACTTTTAAACAAAAAGAGATGAAAACATGAAACTTTCCAGTATTGAAGATCGTTTTGACGCGCACAAAGGAAAAATATAGCGAACTCAGCTCCTATCTTAAGAAGAGTAGAGATGGCTAAAGTGGCTACGGAGCGATAAGAATCCGTGAGGAGGTTCTCCAAATCCAGGTTGCGTCAAGTCACAGTAAATGGTGTCGGAAAATAACACCAATGTTCCGAAACTTGAGGGTGCATATCATATGTTAGGCAGAGGGTTAAGTGATTAAGAGATATTGATTGATAATACCGAGAGATATTAATGATAAATTAAGCTTTTGCATTAACAAATTTAGATTCTCCAATACGCCATTTTGATCTAAAATGGAAGTCATATATGCATTTGATACCAAATCCCCTCACTATAATCATCAATTTTTTGAAAGGCTAAAAAAAATATATATATTGACCTATTTTTGACTCNAATCGCTAGTGGACATGGGGCTGAGACTAGTCTCGGAGACTCGCCGACTCTCCGAGACTCGGGAGAGTCTGATGTTGCTCTCAAGTGGACAAGGTTCTGAGACTAATCTCGAGACTAGCTCTCGAGATTTAGTCTCAGATGGACACTTACCCTTAGCACTCTTTAATTAGTGTTGACTCCGCACTTGGGACGCAAAGTGCTGGTTGACTGTCTAAGCAAATTGCAACTTTTATGATGTTGCATCCCATACCTCTGGCCTTTGATATACTGATAATGAAATGCAACTAAAAACTTCTAGGTTGTATTTGTTAATTTTTGAATACCCTTGCAATGATGATTTAGTGTAACGTAAAAAACATAAAGCAAACAAATCTATTATGTTTATACTTGTCAAGAGTTTTCCTGCCATGGTTTTACTAACTAAACAGATTTATCAACCAAAAAACAACTCAGTTTTAAAGACGCATTTAAAAATGTTTCTCATAAAATGATTTTCGATTTGTGAAGTAATGTTATTGTTACTGTTCAGCAGCTCATCTGGCTCAAATCACTTGATTCTTTCCCCCTCCACGGCTGTCCCCGTTTATAAACACCAGTGTTTATCGTAACCCAAGATTCTTTTATAGAACGCAGTTCTCCAATTAAAAAAAAACATACAAAAATATGTTTTCTGTACAAACAAACTGAAGAAATTGAAATTTCCCTAGATAAAACTTTTAATATGTAAGGAGGTCCAGCTGCGTATCTTAAATAGATTCAAAATAGAAAGATGCTGTAAGCCTTGGTAATAAGAATTCTGTCTTGAAGAAGCATCCGGAAGATTTCGTGGCAGGGACAGAAATGTGGGAAGGATTATCACTCTAGCTGGAATAACTGGTTTAAATGTAATATCAGTAGATCCGAGAGTCTGTATGTGAAAGGTGAGGGGCACTGATTTCCAGGCTAGTGCTATCGAGTTACAGGGTACCTTGAAGCTAAAACTATTCCAGTAAATATTCCTTTGAACCTATTTAGTCAACGTTATCTAAGTTTATGCTTTTTAATTTAATTCCATCGGTAAAAATCCTGGCCCAGCCGTCAATAGGCACGTTGTAGTGTTTGTTTTTAGTTTCACCGGCAAAAATCCGAGCCAAGCCAGCAATGGGGCCGACTTAGTTATGCTACCTAATTTAATTCCATTGGCAAAAATCCTGGTCCAACCGACAATCGGGCCGGTGTAATGTTTAATGAATTTAATTCCATCGGCATAATTTGAGTTGAGCTGGCATTTGGGGTGATTTAGTGTACATTATTAGCAAATATTTCCAATGGCAAAGAAAATTCGAATGTATCTGTTTTTACTGATTGTTTGGTTTTAAATCTATGGCGGGTCCAAATTATGTAATCATTTCGGAAGGGGCCAGCCCTCCNCAACTAGACCGCATTCGGGTTCTTTTTGAATTACCTCCAAAATTACATCAGTCTTACCCTCAAATTTTCTTGTTGGGCCGCATAATGTAACAAGCTCCTCTACCACTCTACCCTGATATCTCTTGCTCCTAATACATAAAGCGCAGTCTGCCATATCCTTCAAATGCCCCCAAAAAGTGGTAAGCCCCAGTAAGAGTCGTCTTCAATTTTCAATAATGTCAGATTTCTTATGGGTTAGCAGTGTCCAGTTGAGACTCCAACCATTTCTACAAAGTTGGGTCTGCTATGTTCCATAAGACATCTTGTTTTCCTTTTGTCTAGATCAGGCAACAGCATTTTTGACTACCTGCAGCCTTCCGTTCCTATCCATGCCTTTCTTGCTTCTTCCTATCTCCACGCCTTAATGACTGACCTCGCCTGTCCTCTTGACCAGTGATGGTGGGTTCCTGTCCACAGAATGGTGTAGAAGCTCCTATCTTCGTTACTTCATTTGATTTCTCATTCCCAGGAATCCCAGTATGCCCTGGGAGCCAAAGCAGTGTGGCCTTTTTTTCTCTCTGAAAGCATTTCTAATGCCTCTTAGGGTAAGTGTCCATCTGAGACTTTTTAGTATCGAGACTCGCTCTCGAAATTGAAATCGCTAGTGGACATGGGGCTGAGACTAGTCTCGGAGACTCGCCGACTCTCCGAGACTCAGGAGAGTCTGATGTTGCTCTCAAGTGGACAAGGTTCTGAGACTAATCTCGAGACTAGCTCTCGAGATTTAGTCTCAGATGGACACTTACCCTTAGCACTCTTTAATTAGTGTTGACTCCGCACTTGGGACGCAAAGTGCTGGTTGACTGTCTAAGCAAATTGCAACTTTTATGATGTTGCATCCCATACCTCTGGCCTTTGATATACTGATAATGAAATGCAACTAAAAACTTCTAGGTTGTATTTGTTAATTTTTGAATACCCTTGCAATGATGATTTAGTGTAACGTAAAAAACATAAAGCAAACAAATCTATTATGTTTATACTTGTCAAGAGTTTTCCTGCCATGGTTTTACTAACTAAACAGATTTATCAACAAAAAAAAAACTCAGTTTTAAAGACGCATTTAAAAATGTTTCTCATAAAATGATTTTCGATTTGTGAAGTAATGTTATTGTTACTGTTCAGCAGCTCATCTGGCTCAAATCACTTGATTCTTTCCCCCTCCACGGCTGTCCCCGTTTATAAACACCAGTGTTTATCGTAACCCAAGATTCTTTTATAGAACGCAGTTCTCCAATTAAAAAAAAAACGTACAAAAATATGTTTTCTGTACAAACAAACTGAAGAAATTGAAATTTCCCTCTGGGAATGTTTTTTCTAATTCACTTTTCTTGCAGATTATTTACCATTTGGACGAAGGTTAATTTAATATGGATAACTTTTATAGTTCTACATTTACTTTCATTGAAAATTATGTTTGTTGAATATATAATTTAATGAAGTAATTACTAGCGTAAATTGTTTAAAAAGTTTATTGTTACATCATAAGAAAACGTTTAACGGAACAGAAGATAAACAAATGAATCGGCTTTTTTTTTTTTATAACCTGACAAAACGGCGTGGGGGAAACCAGCGTATACGTCTCTACGGCTTCATGTATATATTGTTATCTATATAGCAGGATATGTTCCGAGATCCGCTACCTGTGAACCCACCTTTAGGAAACGACAGAAATTTTCACAATAGCTACGTCTTAAGTATAAATCATCAATAGTAAATAATTTAAATGAGGGGAAATACCAATGTCAGCCTCATCACGACGTTTAATACAGGATATATTTTATATAATCGAGTAGTGGCCCAACGACGGGCGACGGCGACGAACTCACCTCTAAACGATTTATAACGTTAAAAATTGATGTGCCATAAGCTGGAGTTGAACCAGCGACCTCCTGTGCGTCAGTCGATAACGCTAGCCAGCACGTCATGCCATTGTAATGAAACTTACAGCATAAAACTTACTATTTAAACAGTAAATATCTCTTTAAATATGTATTTTAATAATAACTTTTTTTAACCATATTTATTCTGCCCGTTGCCACGGGCATAACGGCT
>KZ652740.1:105374-115630 GCA_001010745.2 Gerris buenoi | reverse complement strand
GGAGGTAGGAAGGCTGTAGGCACCACGGGGTATCTCTAGCCCGTGGAGGGAACAGCCAGTGGTAAGAGGAGGTTAGGAAGGTAAGAAAAGAAGAGTTAAGTTTAAGAGGAGAGAAAGGAAAGAATGATCCTTCCCAGCCTGTGCACCGGTATATATAGCCCGGGAGGAGGAGAAGGGGTCTACCACCCTAGCCCCCCCTGGAGGGAGTGCGGCGCGCGCAAGTCGGGAGCCTCCAGAGTGGGGGATCGGGACAGACCATCCCACTAGACCCGGGCTCTCGATGTTCCAGGCGGGAGAATCAGACGCTCGCTACAACCTCGATTTATTGACATTAATAATACAAATATAAAAGATACATAAGACTCGCGGGTCAATTAAGAACAATGAGGTGGCGGTCGCCACAGGTTCTTTAGCCTAATATTAAAATAACAGCACGATAAAAAGAACTTTTTATATACAACGTTTTTAAATTTTCAGTCATAAATCATAAATTTGAAACCTTCAATATGAAGATTGTAAATATGGGATTTGTCAAAACAAATAAAATAACTTGCGAATTTTTTCTGAACTAACTTTCCATACAGCACAATTTGCTGAAACCGAATTAAATTCTGCTGAAAGATGGCTTAAAGTATTAAAATAATGCATTGTCATCGTGTTCGGAGCTATTCTAAAAGTTTCAAATGTCGAGCTACTCGGAAAGTTAGTTAAAAATTGATTGCAAGATTTGTACCGGACAAACAAACAAACAAACAAGAAAACAAGCTAATAAAAACGTAGTAATTAGGAAATCCCCACCACTAAAGAAGAAAAGATGTAATCTTTTGGAAATAGAATTTTCTTTTTAAACAGCCATATTTCGGGCATCAACGTATTACAGATGCTTAAGGTATAATCATTGCAAGCAAAAGCTTATCATTCTAAGTTCTATTTCTAGAGGAGTGAGATGTCTAGTTAATAGTGTTAAATCCTTAAGATTTATGACTTAATAGTCTAGAGTCTAGGAGATAGCATGCACAAAGTGTGTAATTATCGTAAGCTAGAATTTTGTGTACAAGTTAATATTTTAGTGCCATTTAAGAATATGTAACCGTTAGAGGGACATAGCTTGACAATAGGCATTTGAAATTAACAAAATGGTGGAGAATGGTCATGTCCCGCCAATTATGTTAAAAAATGTGATTTTCATGATCCTGCGTACAAAATTAGTTAGTAGATCGAAAATCAAGTTAATGTTAGTTTGTCCTTTGACAGTTGACCTCTGTGATTTGGATTAATATTTGAATTACTAATCATTCAAGGGAAAAACTAACATCAACTTGATTTTCAGTCTACTAACTAATTTTGTACGCAGGATCATGAAAATCACATTGTCCACCATAATTGGCGGGACATGGCTACTCTCTTCCATTTTGTATTTTTCAAAGGCCTATTGCTAAGCTATGTTAGGCCAAGCTAACTTAGCCGACCACATATTCTTAAAAAGCACCAAAAGATTGACTTGTACACATAATTCTCGCTTGATCTTTGTCAGACACATTTTTGCATGCTATCTCCTGGACTATAATGACTTAATGATACATACTGTGATTGTTGGCTAAGTCATGACGTTTACGGTAATAAAACAAAAAAAAAATTTATCATTTCTGATACAATTTAAACCTTTATTATGTTTAATGTTAGAGTTTTTTTTTTAAATTTTAGTAGGTATTATCCAATGTTTATTTTATAAATAACTAATTATTAGACTTATAATAGTGAATATTGTAAGTCTAATAAGACTTATAATAGTGAATATTGATATCTAATGTATCACATAAATTGTCCTAATTAAATAAATTGTTTGTATTATTTTCTAGTTCTCTGAAGAAACCAGGAGGGTCAGTAAGAGAGAGAGATTTAAAGAAGTTCTTGCTGTATTCAGTTTACGCCTGGGGATGCCCCCTTCTCATTCTCACGGCTACCCTCGTAGCGGACTTTACTCCTCTGCTCTCCATTCACAACAAGTTCAAACCACAAATGGGAATTGATAAGTGTTTCTTTAAAAGTAAGTTGAATTTTAAAAATTTAATAAGTTGAAATTTTGTATCTAAATTAATAAGTTGAAATTTTGTATCTAAATTAAGAAGTGGGTATGTGGGGGTAAAAACTCACAATAATGGGTTTTTGGAAAATTTCAATTGATGATGGGCCAATTGCAATGCGGCAAAGCTTGCAACTTGTTGTTTGGCTTCTTAGTTATGTCTACCATAAAAGTGGATATTGTAGGATGATTAACCTGCTATATGCAATTAACATTTTTCAAAACTCACATTGAAATTTGGCGTGAGTTGTTACCCCACCGAGCAAAAATTATCAACCAAACAGGGAATAATAACAGCTTAATTTATATAATACTTAATTTAAATATGTAAAGACTTTCACTGAAGAATTGAAGAAAATAGACTGCCAATTGGTGACACATAGCTTCCTCGCATCCTACCTTCGTACTTTATTGATTTTATGCATTTGTAAGCCATTATTGTCTAATTGGTTTAATTGTTTCCCCCGTTTTTTTTTAATCTGTCAAAATTGTTTTGATTTTTTACACAATTAAAGTATCAATTTAGCAAAAGTTAAAGAGCGCTGACGGTTCATATTGATCTGGGGCTATCTGCGGGTTACTTTCGATAAACTATAAAAATTACATTCAAATCAGATGAGCACTTTTGAAGCTCTTGGTGTAAATAAATGTATGTTTGTGCGCATGTCAAAGAAAAACATATAGGCGCAGAAGGTTGAAACTTATATGGGACCAGCAATGGACTAATTATGACATACCACCCAAATTTCATTAAAATTGGACGTGTAGTTTTTAAGATATGGTGGCTTGCAAAAATTGAACGACAGACACGGAACCAAAAATGATCCCTGTGTCTGAAACGGATTTCTGTCTTGGGATTTTTAAAATTGGAGACCTAAAAATTGTTGGTTCTTCGGAACGATCACATAGCTTCCGTTTCCTTTGGTAAGCTCGGAAGCAAAAATCTTCTTGTAGGTATAAATAATGCAGTCTTCTTCTTCGGAAGATACTAATGACCAGTTAAAAGTAGATTAAAAAAAAAAAAAAAACAATTAAAAAATACATCACGATGAAGACAATTTGGCGTTCATAAACTTATATTAATAAACTTAAATTTATTAATTTAAATTAATTAATTATAAAATAATTAAATAAATTTATTAATTACTTATTAAATTTATTGATTGACTCATATATTTTATCACATCCAGGTTTTGGGATAGGCCTAAATTGCTCACTTTAACCCCCTTAAAAATATAAATTTAAAAAATAAAATCAAGTTAATAAAAAACTAATTGTGTCCATGTTTAAACTAAACAAATTGAATTAATTTAATGTTATTTTTCCAACAGCTGCAGCGAGTACTTGGTTGTACATGTATGGACCAATAGCAGTCCTGATAGTGGCGAACCTCATCATGTTCGGATTCACTGCAAAGAAGATATTTCTACACACCAGGGAGACTCAGGTGCTCAAATCAGAAGACTCTAAACGACACGATTCAAAAGATAGGGAAAGGTAAACTTATTTTTTTCCTTTTCTTCATAAATAATGATACTTTAATTCATAATAGACAGACAAAAAATTGATTGACAGACAGAAAGGTAATCAATTTAGAAAATATAAAGAGCGCAGACGGTTGAAATTAATTTGGGGCTATCTGAAGGCTACTTTTGACAAACCATCTACTTTCATAATAATTGGTTGAGTACTTATGAAGATATAGGTCTAAATAAATGTATGTTTGTGGGCATGTGGAGGATAAAATAATGGGCGGAAAAGGTTAAAACTCTTATGTGATCAACAATAGGCTATGTATGACCTACTGTCCAAATTTCATTAAAATTGTAAGAGTTTTTTTTTTAAAATATATTGGTTCGCAAAAATACGTTAATGAATTTTTCCAACTACAATATCTTGAAAACGGTATGTCTCACTTCAAAAATGCATAGGACCTTTTTTGTGCAGAATTATGTTAAAAATATTTTTAGTAATAACATTTCTTCTCTTCAAGAAATAAACCGTTTTGCATAGAAAGTGAAAAATAAGTAAATTTGTGACTTTAAGGAGGGGGTAGGGGGGGACACGCCACCCCAAGAGGGGGGAACTTTACTTTTTCTTACTACTACAACCCTTAAGAGTGTTTTCACAAAGTTTCAAAACTTTATAAATTATTTCCTCCATTTGCTGTTATTTTTACTAACTTGCCTGGACTATTAGTACTATATCACATTAAGACAGTGGGTTTTTAACAATAAAACTTGAGAATCCCTTATTCAGGGTGATAGGGAATACCCTAATAAAAGGGATTAGCTATCTGGCCTACCAGACGCATTGCAGGGATTCCATTTAACTCATTAGAGGCATGTACCAGAACAGAAATAATTGTACCCATGCCTCAACACGCTTGTTAGCGCACATATTATGTAGTAGTAGTAGTAGAAGTAGTAGTAGTAGTGGTAAGTAGTTTACTAGAAGGGGTAGGGACGAACCACTTGTTCTAACCTTGCAATTAGGCCATCACTTAGGCCCTTTTTACGCCCTGTAGAGGAGAGTTCCCAGCTACTTCACACATCATACATTTGTACATTGCACCACCGAAGCGAGTAGTTGTGGTCATTAGTAAGCTATATAAGCGTACGCCAAAGCGAGGGGGAAGAGTGCCCCATAGGGGGAGTCCCTCGCCCTGCACCGTCTGTGATTCACAGATGCAATTCAGAGTATCGTGGCACGGGATCGAACCCATGACCTCGAGTTGCCTCAACATATTGATAGCTGAGCAAGCACCTTAAGACCCTTGGTCACTCTGGCTCACATATTATAGTTTATTTTGTACTTACCTACTTTTTTCCCTCTTCTACATCTTTACAAAATGGATGTAAAGGATACATCCAATGGATAGGAATGTAAAGGATTGACAAATACATCTCCCCACTTCAGCTTTGGCAGAGAACCTCAGCTTGCTTTAAAGGAACGTGATATGTATTTTAGTTTGATTAGTAAATCTTTATTAAGAAATTTATATTAACAGTGTTGAAGGAATGAAAGAAGAAGGTTAACCTAACCATGACAATGCATATATTGTAATAATGTTTCATTGTATTATTAGATATGAGTTAAAATAAAGATTATGTTTTCTAATGTTAAATAGTTCTTTTAAGTAAATATATAACAGAACGTATCACACTCAAATCGTTCCCCAGATGTAATCAAATTTTGGGTTCTCAAGCCTGAATTAAAACGATCAAAATTATTTAATATTACCCATGTATTTTATAATTACTATCTTTTATATAATCGAGTAGTGTCCCGACGACAACGACAACGACGCACCTCTAAATGATTTATAACGTTAAAAATTGATGTGCCATAAGCTGGAATCGAACCCGGGGCTACTGGATGTAAGCCAGATACTAAACCATTGCGCCATACATATCTAACGAATATTGGAGCACAAAACTTCCTATTTAAATGTTTTAATTTTAATTACCTATAACTGCATAAAACTTACTACTTAAACAGTAAATATCTCTTTAAATATCTATTTCAATTATAACTAATTATCTCAGCTCTTTTTCTCAACCATATTTATTATTCTGCCCGTTACCGCGGGCCTAACGGCTAGTTATTTTATAAATGAATTTCATTTAATATGATAGAAACATCATTAAACATTTTGAAGAATTTCACAATTATTTCCATATTATAACATTTTTACGTCTCCCGTTGTAAATAGTAATTATAATTTGATTTAAAATAACATTTTTATTTTTTCTAGGTTCAACCTGTATCTTAAACTGTTCATTGTTATGGGTGTTAACTGGGTTGCAGAACTTGTTTCATGGACTTTTAATTCTCAATCAAACATATGGTAAGTTTTAATTATTTGTATTGATTTGTAAATCTGTATACATAAACTTAAATTACCCAAGTATGTGCTTTCAGCAACACAAAAGGTTCAGTAGACAATTTTAGAAATATGACAAGTTTGTTAATCAGCCTAGCCATATCAAGATGGCCATTTTAAAGTTTAAATAGGACAAGCGGCCATTTTAAAATTTGTTTCAGCTATAATTTTTGAACCACTTATTATGATGTGATCAAATGCCTATAAATACTTTTAGCTTAGATTGCAGCATTATATGAGGAAAGACAAGATAAAAAAAAAATATATATATATATGCATTGGGCCACTAAATCTTAAAATAGATGAATTGGAACTGCACAGTAATTACATAGTACTGCACAGTAATTACAACATTCTTTACATTGTAGATTATCAATCTATGTTATCTGAAACTAATGGTCCAGGAGAGAGCGTGCAAAAAAATGCACGACTAACATCAACCTAGAATTTTCTGTACAAGTGAATCCTTTCTGTTGTGTAAAAGCCGTCCTTTTTGGTGGGCAATATAATTTTCATGATCCTGAGTACGAACTAAGTTAGTAGACCAATAATCAAGCTGATCGTATTTTGTCACTTTATAGATTAGTTAGTCAAATATTACTCGAAATCAAAGTGTTCCCCTGTCAAGGGACAAACTACCATCAACATGATTTTTTTTTTCAACTAAGTTCGTACTCAGGATCATGAAAATCACATTGTCCACTAAAAACGGCGGGATATGGCCCCTCACGACCAGATTGTTTTTTTCAAATGCATATTGCCAAGCTATGTCCTGCAGATGAACTTAGTCAACTATATATTCTTAAAAGGCGCTAAAAAATTGACTTGTATACAAAATTCTAGCTTGATGTTAGTCAGACACTTTTTTGCACACTATCTCCTGGATTATAAATATAATACACTGATTTCAAGCCGAAAAGTTCATCTACCCTCTTCTTTTAAAATTAAATTGTATATTTTTGTTTATTTATAACTAATCATACTTGAATGATGACAGGTACATTACGGACATCACAAACACACTTCAAGGCCTCATCATATTCATCATCTTCGTCTGCAAACCTCGAGTTCTCCGCTTGTTGGAAGCCGCAGTCTGTCCGGGACGAGCTGAGAAGAGACGCAACGCAACAAATTCATCTTCTCGATCGAGAAATACAACGACGTCTGTAATCAACGGTTCAGCACGTGTCGTCCACTCCCCCGAAACAATGAAATTAAAAACACATACGGCTGATGATTCTGACTCTAATATGTAAAAAACTATGTAAACATCTAAATCTTACGGCACAAAAATACCATTTTACTTAATTCATCTTCGATCTAAAAGGGAAAACCTAAATTATTTAAGTAAAAAAAAAAAAAAAAAATTAATCAAGAGTGACTTTGATCAGATTTTATCTATAACTTATAGCTCTTAAAGAGGTACTTATAAAAACCAATTCAAGTATAATAATTTGACTCTTTTATCCAATCAAAACCAAATCTCTTTATAGTTCAAAGAAGAACAACAAAATATTGTTTTGATAAAAAAAAAAAAACACAATTTTAATAAGTTAACTTAAAAATAATTATTTTAATCTCAAGCTAAAAGTGATAAGTGCAATAAATATGAAATTTAACAGAACGGCATTATAAAAGAATTTAAATTATTTGTATTTGTCTATGCAAGCGTGGTTCCCAAACATTTAAGTCAGCGTTGTCCTTGGGCTATCAGAATTTAATTTCACAACACGTTCAGAGAGTAAGGATAATATAACTAAGATGCCCTCAAGGATAAATGACCCAAAGAATAATTGATGGTACAAATAAGCTACGTAAGATGTTATTTTCTTTTATATATAACATAAGAACATTGTTAGTTTGATTTTAAACCAGTGAATTTGTTGTAAGCCCCAGCTGGAACGAACAATTTGGTTACAAAAAACCACAGAGCCACCAATTATATTAATTCTACTACAACGTACTTCCTCTTCACACTTTAAGCTTTCGAATAAAATTTACTCCTTGAACCATTAAAAATATAATAATTAGTTGTATATTAATTGAAAAGTTGTTTTATACAAAGGACTCGCAAGCTGAATAGTTTAAGAACTCGTGACCTAAAAATCAAGTAATAAAATAATAAAAATAAATATTTCAAATGACATATTCTTGAGATAGTAACTCCAAAGTTAATAAAATTAAGTAAATCATAGCTATCTTCATGTGTAATTTAAGTAAGGAATTTTGAGATCATAGGTAGTTTAAATAACCTGTAAACTAATTTATAAAATTAGTATTATACAGTAGAACCTCAATAAGAAGTGTCTCAAGGGGATTAGGGAAACAGTCTTGTTATCAAGGTGCTCTTTCTATTGAGGGTCGTATTATCAAGGTTATTTTGGCTATCAGTCGTGTTATCAAGGTTAATGGGCGGAGTTTTCAAATCTAGACTTGTTCAAGGTCGACCTTTATAGAGGTTGACTTCTAAAAACGACTGGTTATAGAAGTTCTGAGTTATGTTGTGAATGGAAAAATCCGTATTATTGAGGTTGTTTTGATAATAATAGTCATGTTATAGAGGTTAATTTAACATTAATGTTATGGCAATCTCAAGGGGATTTAAAAATTGCACTTGTAATTAAGGGTCATGTAAGCAAGGTTCTACTGTACTTCCAATAGGTAGGTAATTCAACTAAAAATAATAATAATTAAAAAAAAAAAAAAAAATCAATAAATAAGATATTAGTCCAGAATCCAGAAGATAGCAGTATAAAAAGTGACTAATATCAAGCTAGAATTTTGTGAGTAAGTAATTTTACTGTGTTTTCCGAGAATATTTTGTTGGCTGCTCGTTACTTTGCCACTTGATAAGTGATCACTTTAATTTGGAAAAATATTTGACTAACTAATCGGGGGAACTTTGCCAGAAACATATTTTTGGAGGATACCAACAAAATTAATTCGTTAGCACGAAATTATAATTAAAAAATTAATTCGTTAACACGAAATTATAGCTTGATGTTTGTGAATCACTTTAATACCCTCTATCACTTGGACAATATAGACTATAAGTTCAGTAGCTATTGCTGTTAACAAGATAAACATAAATTCTATACGTACTAACTAATTAAAAATGAATTTGTTAACAAAGAATTTTTTATTTTTTATTATTTTTTTTTTTTAAGTTAAACTGTTAATATACTAAAAATGATATTTATGTATTTTCCTTATCTTTTCTTTTAATTTTTTTAGAGGTTAGTAACCCCTTTAAAAGAAATAGATTAAGGAACAAGATAATATAACAAATTTTGTAAATATGAACGGATACTTATAAGATATTTATTGTTTTTTTTATACATAGTTTGCTATATTTTTGTGGTAGTGTCAACTCCTTAAGCTTTTAATAATTTTATGAGTATAAAATTATTTTTATTAAAATGAAAATAATTTTATAGTGTCATTTGCCTAGTAGAAGCCAGTATAAACAGTACTAAATTATTTTTTTTATTTTATTTTGCTATTAACTTACAAATTCTTTTACTAAAATATATATTTATGTAAAATAATAATGATAATAAGCTGTTTACATATTTTGTGTGAAGTTTCTAGACATATGAAAATTAACATATTTTTTATCCAATGAGCTTTTTTCCTGTCTTGTTAATTTTAACTCAGAATGGAATTCAGTTTTGATGGACTTACATGAGGATAAGTCAATGAGGTTTTCTCAAGATAAATGAGGTTTCACAACAAAGTGGTTTTTAAAAAATGTCTGACACGTGGAGCCTAAACCTCTGGGCAGATTTTGACAACATTTGGCGAATATGTTCAGACAAGTCACGATTATACAATTTCAAGAACATCTTTCACTAATATCTACCTTTATTAAAGTTAAGTAGAAATTTCAGACAATCTATTAACCCTAGAATACTAACCATACTTTTAAGGCGCTTAACACTAACCTTCGTAATTATTACGAGTATTGTATTAGAACGTTTTTTTTTACAACGTTTTAATTTTTTTATGGTTTAATTTTAATTTATTTGTATATTATAATGTATTTATTAATGAATAATAGCATTATGCTATAAAAATACAAAATACTATGCATAATATTTATGTCAGAGTACACATATGAATAATACAAAATCAACTAGTATATTTTGAGTGTCAATGAAAAGTAAGATTTTTAAAACAACATTCGAGTATACATTTCTAATACATTCTTCAATATTCTCGTGTAACTCATCCTCTTCAACAGGATCGAAATCGGGATCAATATCAGGATCGTCATTTTCATCATCC